>LNAS01000222.1:0-85200 GCA_001630605.1 Pseudogymnoascus pannorum | reverse complement strand
TAGGAAGTGGCGGTGTGGAATTTTAGGGTGGCCCGGTCGGGGGGGTGGCCCGGTCGTGGGTGTGGGACGTTACGCATGGGCAATGTCTAGTCCTAGCCAAAGTACTTTGTTAATGGTTCCATCTTTAGAGAAGGCAGATCAACAACTTATCATATTATGATATAATATAATCATGAAGTAACTATTGTGATATAATTATGTCATCATCATTTGACAACGTTGTGGCCGACATGAGGCCAAAGAGCCCCCCGAACGTTACCTCCAGCAATCTTGGCCCGACTAGACGACCATGTGACAATGCCTTGGTCGCTATCTAGCTGACATATCCGGCCCCAACCAAAGATGTAGCGTACAGCACCAATGAAGTGATATAATCATGTCTTCAGTCACTACAGCCACAGTTTGTCTTTCCATTCACAGTTGAACTTTCTTGAGTTAGGTAGGCTAGTACAGTGCATTTATTTTACAATACACCACGATTAAATGTGTAACACAGCTACACATCCGGACGAATGCTGTATATCATGGGATAAATAATGTCTGACCAAGGTGGCGAAAAAACCACCATGCCGAAAAAAAATGACGGGTACTTTGACTTCGGGAACCCCAAATTCTAGACTGCTCCTTTAAGAAAATTATGTTTGCGTTTGTTACTCTCATGGCTGATGACGATCTCCCGCTCACTTGTGTGGGGATCGTCATCAGGCATGTGGTGGCAGTGCGGGGCAATTCATGTATACCTGGCACGGAAATAATACTTCCAGGGCGACGGTGTGGCCATTGTGGTTGGCGAGGCTGAATTATAGGCCATCTTCTGCAACTTTCATGAGCGGCCACGTGCCTACTTTCGCTCTGCGCTGATCTGCCAATGAGCGGTACCTGTCAATATCTCTATATTCACCTTTGCAGAGGGCTTTCTGCCAGGAGAGACATACGATGCTTTTTCAAGCGTAAAGATGTCCCTCTCACTACTCTCTGCCACCGTGACTATGGGCGGCCCTCAAGCAAAGAAAAGGCCGAAGGCCAACTATACCTCCACCCATTGCGACGGAGCCTGATAGCCCCTGGGAGTCGGAGGCGTAAGCCGTTCTGGCTTCGCGAGATTAAACATTATTAGCATCAATCTTCTGGGACAACTATTATGCTATGCTAATACTATGATGTTGATTAAGGGATATGATGCGGACTATGTCGATGAGGAAGCCGGGGTTCTCCAGAGAATTTCAGGGACCATTCTCAATAGCACCTCCGTCTCCACAGTTCAGCTTCCAAGCGACGCTTTAACGCCACGATGGAGTTGAGTTCCCCCTTCCTGCTGCCGTTATACTCCTAATTTTCCTTTCTTTTTGTGCTTTTGTCTTGCCTATCACTACTGCCGGTAACTCCTTCTCTACCGCTTCTGTCCCCGTAGATAACAAAAACAACGCAACAAACCTCAACAACAGCGCGTTAAATACATTGTCACCTAATGTAAGATCCTTAACGTCAATATCTACGCCAACTAGCGCATTGGGCCCGCATACAAGCTTCTATCACATGACATATAAGATAATGTCGACACCTATGCTAATTGCCTTACCCGATTGACATTCCGCAATCAGCGTGACCATCTTCTCCCGAATACAGTTACTGTCGACATAGTGCCAATACGCTTGCGATGTCATTGCAAAACCAGGCGGCACAGCGATACCCTTCGCCGCAAGGGCTGTTATCATCTCGCCAAGGGAGGAGTTCTTTCTATCGACCAAGGGCGCATCGCCGCGCACCAAATGCACGAAATTACAAATCAGATCTCCAATACCGCCTACACCGTCCATATTTGGAACACTCTCAATGGGTCTATTCAAGGGGAATTATAGCTATACCACCGGTGATTTGTTTTGATAGATCTCGATGCGTAGAGTATTAAGCCCCTATTGCAATCGTAAGTTGTTTGTGAAATATACTAGGCGATGAAGTGAGGTGGGTGTTTATATAGGGTTAGACGCGTCAAATTCAGATATACAATGAGTATATTTATAGAGGTGAACAAGTTGGAGCAAATAGGAGACCTGACGACCACTTCAGAGCTCTAGGGGAAAGTCCCAAGATAGGTGATGTCATATAACATTGAAAGTTATATGAGCTTTGAAATTCACAACCAGTATTATTGGTACTCCCACCTATTCAAGTTAGATGAATTGCGTAGAACACGAACTTGACTCTGGCCAAAGTCACAACCACACATCTCCTGGTAATGCGCTAGTTTTGGATGGGGTTCCATTAATATTACGACAACAGAAGCTGGGGGGATAGCTGGACCACATGTCTACATGGTGCCAAAAGTATGCATAGCAGATGTGACACATTACAGAAATGAACTAATTGATCCTTTGCAATAGACTACAGGTAACGCCGCTGACTTCACCATTCTTCGATTTGTACTCAGTGTTCGTGTGCCTCATATGATTGAGTGCATTTATTATGTATCCGAAAGTCTCCTTATCCTCAATCTAACTTTCATTGAAGCCCTATCTCGTGCGGTTCAAATGGGCTCTCAAGAGTGAAATTTCATTCATATAGTTTTTCATATTCTATTACCCACACTCGCAATGTCAGAGTTGACTACGGACATCAGAACGGCGGAGCTACGTTCTCCAGTCGATGTTGCAGAGTACCTCTTCACTCGTCTGAAGCAGATAGGTTGTGACTCAGTTCACGGATTGCCTGGCGACTTCAATTTGTGCGCCCTCGATTATATTCCGAAGGCTGGTCTTCGTTGGGTTGGAAACGCTAATGAATTGAATGCTGGTATGTCGGTTTTCCATGCATATTAAGAGTCCCTTGCCTAATTTATCTCCTATCCAGCCTATGCTGCCGATGGATACGCTCGCGTCAAGGGAATATCTGCTATTATGACGACTTTCGGTGTTGGAGAGCTATCGGCAATTAATGGAATGGCTGGAGCATTTTCTGAACAGGTTTCGGTCGTTCATATCGTCGGTACTCCCTCGACAGTCTCTCAGAGAAATGGAATGCTTTTACACCATACTTTAGGCAACGGCGATTTCAACATTTTCTCAAATATAAGCAAGGAAATCTCATGCGCTCTGGTAAAAATAAATCATCCAGACGATGCCGCACAGCTAATCGATCACGCCTTGAGAGAGTGTTGGATCCAGAGCCGGCCTGTCTATATTGCACTACCAACAGACATGGTTGAAAAGAAGCTTGAAGGTCAAAGGTTGAATACTCCTATCGACTTATCATATGTCGAAAACGATCCAGAGAAAGAGAAATACGTGGTTGATGTGATACTCAAGTATCTCTACGCTGCCAAAAATCCCATTATACTGGTCGACTCCTGTGCAATTCGCCATCGGATCCTGAAGGAAACACATGACCTTGTTGAGAAGACCGGTATGCCTGTGTTTGTCGCACCGATGGGTAAGGGTGCCATCAATGAGAATCATGTCCAGTATGGTGGTGTTTATGCAGGAAGCGGAAGCTTGCCAGATGTTAAGGAATGCGTTGAATCTGCAGACTTAGTGATAAATATCGGAGCCATTAAGAGTGACTTTAACACAGGTATCCCAGCATCATCCCAGTAGACAACCTATATGGTAGCTGACCGTACACAGCTGGGTTCTCTTATAAGACATCACAGCTAAATACTATCGATTTACAAAATACGCATATCACAGTTCGTTACTCACACTATCCAGGAGTGTCGATGAGGGGTGTTTTGCGGAGCCTCGTCCAAAACATGGATAATTTGAAGATCTCCGCAAAGTCAGGTCCAAAAGTGGAAAATTGGATTGCAGAGAACGATGACGAATCTGATACCATTACTCAAGCCTGGTTTTGGCCACTGATGGGAGCAGAGTTCTTGCAGGAGAATGACATCGTGGTAACCGAGACGGGCACTGCGAACTTTGGCATTTGGGGAACTAAATTCCCGGTAAATGTTGTAGCTCTCAGCCAAGTGCTCTGGGGCAGTATTGGATGGTCTGTTGGCGCATGCCAAGGAGCAGCTCTCGCTGCGAAAGATACTAGGGCTAAGAGAAGGACAATCCTCTTTGTTGGTGATGGTAGTTTCCAGCTTACTGCGCAGGAAGTGAGCACTATGCTTAAGCTTGATTTGAAACCCATCATTTTCGTCATCTGTAATGATGGGTACACGATTGAGCGTCTCATTCATGGTTTCGATGAGCAGTACAACAATATCCCTCAGTGGAACTATAAGGACATTGTAAATGTCTTTGGGGGTGCTGCCAAAGGTGCAAAGACATACCAAGTCAAGACCAAGAAGGAAGTCGGCGCTTTGTTCAAGGACAAAGAATTCAGAGCTGCAAATGTGTTGCAGTTCGTGGAACTCTATATGTCATGGGATGATGCTCCGAAGGCACTCAAGATGACAGCAGAGGCTAGTGCTAGGACGAATGCAATGCTGGACTAAACTCTATATATCAAGTTCTTTTCATGGGAATTACAAACGGAGGTATGGACAGTTTGATAATAATTTGCTTAGCTCCAAAGTAAATGTCAGTTTGGTGGCTTGACTCTGCAAAATTTTCAATACTATGCTATTTGTGATACACGACTGTTTATTTCATTTATAGTTTTGAACATTTATAAAATATATCTGGGTGCCACTGTATCTCGAGGGTTTTAAATTATTATTCTTTTGGAGGGCTTGGAGATGTCGAACTCTGAGATCATGACGCGTTTCCCAGTAAGTCCGAGATCCTCGTGGTTAATTCTATTAGGATCAACAAGAACGCCGCCACCGTCGACAATCGATGTGTACTTTTTGTTGCTGAGGAGAATCTTGTTAGGGCGTCTTGTTAGCTGCGTCTTATTCAAGGATGCCTCGGCCAACAAGGGTGACAAGAACGCCTAGAAAATTAAGATAGGGGAGAGTCAGATGGATGTGGATGCATATTTGTCAGCACATTTCAAGTCCGCAACATAAGTCAGCATAGCCATAGTTCGATCAGGGTCAGCAGAGAATTGATCAGCTTAAGGAGGGTCATAGCTTAATGGGAGGCAGAGGGTTGTACTTGGACGTAAGGGTGAGGGTTATGGGTAGCATTAGAGAAGAATGTGGGATTTGATGCAAGTAATATTAATCGTGTCTGATGACAGAACATAGTCAAGTGAGAAAATTTAATGGTTTAGTGTATGTATTCATGACCACTTAGTAACGGAAAGCTTGATACATAATGCATGTTATTTGCGACCTTTAGTTACCATCAGCATGTGCTATAAATTGCTCTAATCTCATAGGTTGATGTTCTTTGCAATACGAATCTGGTAAGTTAAGAGATAATGACATATTGAATAATATTATATCCCGCTTTGGGAGTTACATTATCAATACGTCATTGTACAACATTAAGTGAACTAACATACTCCACACTCCCATGCCACACATAACATGCTATATCATCAAAAAACCCTCTCACCACGGCCGAACACACCACATAGCACTTTGCCCAAAACATCAAGGCATTGCAAAGCTTTTAATTACAGTGATCATAATAGCCCTATTTGAAACTACCACTTCGATATTTGAACTGTTTTGGGACATCGCTATTGCATTCTTTATCGTCTGCCTTGCATTCTTCTATTTCGGTCTCAGCTTCCTAACGGCCTGTATAATCAGCTACTTTCACGTCTTTCAGGTTTCGCCACTCTACCACTTCACACTTCATCATTTCGCGCTCATTACATTTCCTATTTAACTTAAATCTAGCATCCTCTAGGCAAGCTTCGTGATCGTTACCTATAAAATTCCTAGAGTGGTTGGGTTCCGGCTTGCAATTGGTGGCTTGGCGTTGGTCTTCATGCTGGGGGCTAAGGTGATTAGCGGCCTTTTGATGTATGAAGGGGGATGGAAAACGTGGATCTGAGAGACTGATCCGATTGTTAACCTAGCGGGGTCAATGGCTCTTCTGCTGTTTTGGCTCATGACACTGCTGCTCATGGGACTAGAGCAACGGTTTGATACAATGCGCAAGATGACTCACAGCCATAAGATGAAGTCGGTCCCTACTTCAATGTGAGTTTTTCGGGCATGCTTAGATGATAAGTTGCTGATCAGGGCGCGACCTAAAGGGGTTAAAGACGCGACAATGGCGTGGGGAAATATGGGAGTATAGCTTGGGATTGTGTCAACTCGACGACCAAGTTTCTTGCGGGCCGGGGTGAGTGGGTGGGGGGTAGCGAGTTGGAAAACGCGATTACCATGCAACCCCATGAATCTAAATATGTCAAGCACTGGTGTTAGCGCACCGGGCTGCGGGACGATCGAATACTTGTGGGGCTTGCACAATCAAATTATAATGTGCAGTGTAAACAGTTTGAAATATTGGCGACAGTATTAGTTCAGTTTGCAGCTCGCACTACACAATTGACATGCCTGTATATCCATTAAATCCTCAGAAAGCATAAGTTACACTATATTAAATTGGTGGTTGAACTACTTTCTACGGGGTAGGATTGAAGCAGAGTGAGATAATCATTAGGTCTACTTTGTGTTGACAATCGTGGCGATCCATTCATTGGCATCAAATAGCGCTACCGACCTTGCCTAGAGTATCTGCCCACACCATGTCCATATAATGAATCATACTTACAGTACTTGTACTAAGTGCGGAATCACATGTGCTTAGAGGTGCGATTCCAAACACGAATAGTCGAGTCAAAAATGTAATGCAGATCACAGGATGGGAAATACTCTATAAAAAAGATCTCGATTCTTCTGAGATTCGAGATTTCGACGAGGTCATTCAGCGGATACGGGACGGCCTGGGAAGGCACTAGCCAGCAGTTTCTGTCAGCTCGAATTTGATGTACAGTTGACTTAGTCAATTCCAATGATACCATCTTCTGTTTTCCGTTTGTAATTGGTAGTTGTCGGAGAGCATCTGATCTCATCATAATCTCATGGCATTTGGGTTTGGGACATGCTCTCAAGCAGGGTGCGACATTAGCCTCGATCCAAATTTCTGAGCCGAAGCCATACGATAGTAGGTTGCCGTTGACGTAGACGTTGCGTTGTCCTGGTCTACATTGGATCATTATAACACTAGAGATCATATAAGTTCTAACGTAGATGCCGGGCATATTTCGCAACTTAAGAACACTCATACAAAAAAAAATTGACTACAGTGCAAGTGTACCAAGAAGAGGACAATAATTTAGAACATTTCAGGATGCATCGCGACCCGGAGAGTACCCAAGCTTGGCTTATTGGCAGCGGAATAGCATCTCTTGCAGCTGCTGTGCATCTCATCAAAGATGCAAAAGTGCCCGCTTCCAATATCCACATACTCGGCGCGCATGCGGCTACTGGAGGAGGCATTAAAACTTGCGGCAATGCAGAGGATGGATATGTCATTTACGCAGGATGCTTGCCATACTTCCTAGGCGAGTGTGTGGAGGAGCTTGTATCCCATATTCCAAGTCCTAAAGCACCAGACAAGTCTATATTGGATTCAATGAAGGACTTTGAACAAAATGAGATTCCTCAGTCTCAAAGGGTCGCAATGACGCATATTTTGAAACGGGGAGGCCAAGGACCCGAAAAAGTTGACGCCGGCCACCTTCATGTTGGATACCAGCAGCGGATGGAACTCATAAAGATAATGCTAGAACCTGAGAGCGCACTTAGTGGGCGGCGCATTGAAGAGTTCTTTGATGTCAACTTCTTCGGGTCCAACTTCTGGACCTTGTGGTCAACAAGGTGAGCTTTACAATATGCCCGTAAATTAATTAGTTTTTTTCTAACCCGACAAACTAGCTTTGGACTGCAGCCTTGGCATAGTGTTATTGAATTTCGAAGGTGTCTTCGCAAACATCTCGCAGACATCCAACATCTCAACAATGTCAACACAATTGATCGAATACAGTACACTGTATACGAGTCAATCATTCTACCTATCACAACTTTTTTGAAAATGGAAGGGGTCGACTTTCGATTCCACGTAAAGGTCACAGATCTCCGGATGAATGCAGATAGTGATCCTACTACTGTCGTGGAGGTTGTGCTGCAAGAGAACGAGGAAGAACAGACGATAAAGGTGAACGAGGTTGATATTGTCATAGCGACTCTTGGATCCACAGATTCAGGCTTACAACTCGGAGCAAACTTGGAACCACCACCAGTTCTACCTCAATCAAACGAATTTATATATGATGGGTGGTCATTGTGGCTCAAGCTGTCAGAAAAATCCCACAAATTTGGAAATCCGCTAAACTTTAAAGCTCAGGTCCCACAGTCAAGACTTGAGACTTTTACAATCACGCTTCGGAATTCGGAGTTTATAGAACTTTATGAGAAACTGACTAACAACAGGCCTGGGTCAGGGCCCTTGCTATCTATTGCTGATAGTAACTGGTCACTTAGCATTAGCGTTCCTCACCAGCCAGTATGCTCAAACCAACCTCCTGATGTGCATGTCATTTGGGGATACGGCTTGAACCCCGAAAAGAATGGCAACTTTGTTAACAAAGCAATGTTTCAATGCACTGGAAAGGAGATCATGACTGAATTGCTATATCACCTTAATTTCTCTCAGGAAAGCCTTCTACAAACGGCGAATACT
The DNA here is from genome assembly GCA_001630605.1 of Pseudogymnoascus pannorum. Classification (NCBI taxonomy): domain Eukaryota; kingdom Fungi; phylum Ascomycota; class Leotiomycetes; order Thelebolales; family Thelebolaceae; genus Pseudogymnoascus; species Pseudogymnoascus pannorum. The sequence continues at coordinate 76,609 of LNAS01000222.1, read as the reverse complement.
ATTCCACTCTTGATGCCACTAGCAACATCACCACTCCTGCCACGAGCCCGTGGAGATCGTCCAGAAATAATTCCGTCTCAGACAACCAATCTTGCTTTAGTCGGTCAGTTCGCAGAGATCCCTGACGATACTACCTTCAACATGGAGTATAGCGTGCGTGGCGCGCAAGCGGCAGTGGATAATTTGATGGGGCTCGCCAAAAAACCTCCGAAAGTCAAGAGAAATCTGCTCTTAAACGTGCTCGATTTACTTCACGTTACTTGATCAATCGACGTTCACGAATTTCTGTTAAAGTTACCATAGTAGTTTAATTTGCGTTCAAGATTAATCTGTTATGTATGCCTTAGAATGGCATAGGTCCGTTCTCTTGGAGTGCTAGGTTAATTAGGTTATCATTGCTCTGCTACAACTACGATCTAGGGCACAATTTACTACAATGAATTTCTTTAAATTCCATATTTATAGGCTAATGAAGTACCACTCATTTATGGAATAAATATTTCTCTACAACCGAAACTGACCCTGGCTAGGGGCCTCGCAGAGGCATTCTTTCACGAATATTTTTTCATAAGTATAAAAAAATAGAAAATCACAATGTGGGTCGTCCCGGGGCCGGGAGCAAAAATCCTAGCGTCAGGTAACGCTGTGTTTACTAGCAACGATGACAAGCTACTCTTAACCCTAGCCCCTGTCTACCATAACCTAAAATTTCGTATGGCACATATATGCCCTTAATTATTGTCGACAGTTTATCTAAAGAGCTGTTTATAGTGTGAGAGTTGATACTTTTGAAGTTTAGTTATAACCCTATTCTAGCAGGCGTAGTATTAAAATGCTAGTAGCGGAAGAGACAGAAAGTGATAATGCCAACTTGGTGTTCCACCCACTCGCTTCGCTCGTAGGTGGCGACAGCGATCTGTGCACGCGACAGCGATATGTGCACGTACACCGCTACTTCAATATATAGATAAAATTGTAATTCTTCGTAGTCTACTGTAACAACAATGCCTTCAAATAAGAAGAGCCCGGGTAGAGCAGCCCGTCTTAGTGAAGCCCGGCAGTTCTTCTTAGATCAGCCAGATACTTATACTATCACTTGGGTTGCATATAAATTTAATGTCAACCGTGAGACCCTTCGCCGTCATATTGAAGCCTCTCCACTACCCCGCGGGGGTCAAAACTGAATTCTATCCCAAGAGCAGGATACTGCAATTTGCCAATTTATATACGACCAACTTGAGCGTGGGGTCCCTGCAAACCAGTCGATGATTTTGCATACAGTTGCAGACTTACGGCCTGACCGAGCAATACCATCGCAACAGTGGCTACAACGCTTTCTTAAAGCACACCCTGAATTTCATTCAATTCATACGAAGACTTTAAATACACACCGAAAGCAGGCGCAAAAGAAAGAGGTATTTGAAGAGTTCTTTCTTGTATATAATATGCTTATTACAAAACATAACATTAAACCATATAACTTATAGAATGTTGATGAGACTGGCTATATGATCGGGTGCTATAAATCGACTGCTGTGATTGTACTAGCTACTATAAAGCAGTAGACAGTTGACAATCCTGAGAATAGGCTCTCTGTTACTGTAGTTGAAGGGGTAAATGCGTCTGGTGCTGCACTTGCAGAAGCTATTATCATTCCTGCAAAGCTTCATATGGAGTCATGGTATAATGATAACCTCGAGCCAAATGCTCTTGTTATTGTTAATGAGAGCGGGTATTCAAATGACGATATTGCAATTCAATATCTTATGCATTTTATCCAACTCTCTGCAGAGTATATGGCACCAGATGACACCCGCCTATTAGTTGTTGATAGCCACGAGTCTCATAAGACAGAGCGCTTTCTCACATTAGCAGAGGAGCATAATATTATCATCTGCTGCCTTCCTGCTCATACTACGCATCTTCTACAGCCTCTAGATGTAGCAGTTTTCAAGTAGTGTAAGCACTTTCATCAGAAGGCACTTGATCAAGCAGTATATAGCTATGACTATGAGTATAAGCTACATATATTCCTCTCTGACCTACCGCAAATTAGGCAAAGGTCGCTAATAGTTCATACAATTCAATCAGGATAGAGGAATGCAGGATTATATCCTTACAATCCTCCATTAGTTATTGATAAAATCCAAGAGACACAGAATCAGACACCTGAGTGTGAACTACCTAGCTCTTATGATTTTGCCTCAACTCCAAAAACAAGTATGCAAGTAGTAGAGGCAGTCGAGCATTGGCAGCAGAGAGCAGAAGCAGTTTTCTCATCACCGTCAATGCAAAGGTTCTACTCTTATGTACATGGTACAAAGGTTGTTTTACACCGAGGAGACCTTTATAAGACTGAGCTTAATATTGTTACTCTACGGTCAGTATAGCAGAAAGCGATAAAAGCAAGGGCACAGAAATCACTACAAAAAGGAGGGCAGCTATATACATCAGATGTACAAAGACTATGCAAGGAAAAAGAAGCAAAGCTACAAGAAAAGGCAGAAGCAAGAGCAGCAAAAGAATCGAAGCAGGCAATAAAGCAATTATAGCAACAGCAGCGGAAGATTGAAATTGAAGAGCGAAAGGTAAAGAGAAAGAGGGTAGCAGAGCGGAAGAAGGTTGGGTTGAAGTCAAAAGTGATAATTTTGCAGTACCGCAAAGATCAAAGCAACAGTAACATTGAGATTAGTAGCGATAGTAGTAGTGAGGATAGTAATTGTAGCTCTATTAATTTCATTATCTAGATATATAGCTATATAGTTTCTATATACACCTTATTTTCTTCATTTCATGTCATGTATATATTGCTGTTGTATATACAGATCGCTATCGCCACCTACGAGCGAAGCGAGTGGGTGGAATACTGAGAACATAGTAAGGGCTTTGTAGAATGAAGTAATAAGCATATCCATTGTAATAGCTACTCTAACTACATTTATATATTGTAAGCTTCTACCTCTGGGCTAGTCAGTCAGTATATGAGCTCCTGTCTCGGAACAGTAGCTCAGCTGGTGTATACCCAATTGTAGAGTGGATTTGGGTATTTATTGCAAGTGTGACCTCGAGTAGCCCATTCTTCCATTCTTTAGACCTATAGTCCATTTTCCATACTCATAGCTTATTCTCAACTACTCTATTTGCCTGCTCAACTAGGCCTTGGGTTTGAGGTAACTGTGGAGCTCCATTTACTACCTGAATTCCATACTTGCATAGTAGGAGTAGTAGAGCTCCCTTAAATTCCTTCCTATTATCAGCTTGTATAATCTTAGGAGGTAAGAAGGCTGTAATAAAGAGAGCAAAGGCGTCTATAATTGGCTCTATATGCTTGCTCTTTAATGGGTATAGCTGTATATACTTTGAGAAGTGATCCTTTATATGTAGAATCCACTTATACTGCCCTGAAGGCTTGTGGCGCATATCAATTAGACCAATCTACACTCTCTCCCATACTCGGCCACTGATAATTGGTGTAAGGACACAGGGCACTGGCTTCAGAATAAGTGCATATGGGAGTGCGAGTCTGATGGGTTGCGGTACTATCCTATAGGTCTACTACGAAAGATACAAAAAAGATAAAGGGGGAGCTTTGTCGCCCAGAATCGTGAAGTACCCGAAACGGGTCCGACTCGACTAACCCGCCTTAGTGCTTAGCATGTGACCCGCAACCCATCCGCATCAACCCCGACTCCTATCTCTTAAATATCGAAGTAAGGAGGCATCCTTACAATTGGGACCAGAGGAGCCTTTATAGTATTTGGCCGATTTAAAGCACAGTTCTTGCATCATTTGAGTATAAACTCAATATCCTCATACTTAATTCCATAGTACTACTGCTTAATAGTAGGCCAGATCTTATTCCGGCCTATATATAGAAGCTTGAGATACTCTTGTATAACAATGTCAAACATCTCTTCCTTTAGAACTATATATCTTAGTTGTAGATGTCGTATATCACTCTACTTATATAGCTTATTATTAAGAAGCTTAAAGCTAGAGAGTGTATGTATTTTAAGATTTGAGCTCTCTTTATCGTATGGTATATATGTAGTTGGATCTGTAAGTATTGTATATATATGGTGCCATTTTTCGTGTGTAAATTGCTCATGGTTATAGTAGGTAGTACTACTTATATAAGCCTCAAAAGCAGTGCGTACGTCATGTGGAAATGGATTGATCGAAGCAATAGTAGCCATAATTGCTATAGCTGTAGGTTGTAGATTGTAGATTTTTTACAATACTATTCTATACTACTACGTTGGGTTGGGTTGGGTTGGATTGGGTTGGGCTCACGGTTGGGCCGGCCGGCTCATGAGCGGGCCCAGCTCACGGTTCGGCCGGAACACATTTTTCTCCTCACGATTTTAAAAGATAATTTGTCATATCTTCCACGCCAGCTAGTCGTGGCGCAAGAAGTGTAGAACGTGGAACCTTATAGATTTTCGCAGCAGTAGAAGGGTTAAACTTTTTGAATATTCGAATAGCGCCAATAGCAAAGATGAGTTTTAACAGGCATTTGTGGTTGTTGAGAAAAGGCGCGTGAAGGTTAATAGTTGGACGATGGGAGGAAAAGTGACGACTCGTGACCTCTAATCCTCTCCCTCATCGTCATCATCTCTACTGTCAGTATCCTCAACATCTAGTAGATGATCCCGCTCCCTTAAATATAATAAATATCGCAGTGTCTGTGGTGATAACCCATTCCATTTCTTTGGAATAAAGAACAACGTCCTACAAATAGGGCATCGGTCATGGTATCTCTGAAACCAAGGATCGAGGCATACTTGATGAAAACAGTGGTTGCATGGCAGACCCCGTATCATATCTTCATTAAGTATTTTAGATAAACAGATTACACTGTAAAGATCAGCTAATTCTTAAATTCCAAAGCTTTAATGATAGGTGAGATACGAACCACCAGTAATCTGAAAAAGGGGCAGTAAAGGCTCCCATCTGCCTGGACTGCTGTTCTCGCCAAAGCAAGAACTTCTTTGCAGGCACGGTATCTTCAAAGAGCAAAAGTCGGTTGATGGGGTCTTGCCTCAAATACCTAGTTTGTATTGTCAGCATGCCATATCAAGCAAACAATGTTAGCTTATAGAGCTCTTTAGCACGAACCCTAACCATACACTTAAGACAGCTAAAAACATAATGGAAAAAATTGCCAGTAGCAGCACAACTGAAAGGGCTGAAAGCGTATTAGAAAGAATGTTGTTTTCACTACTGGCTGCGCTTGAAGAGTTTGCGATGTCACACATATGAGGGATTTTCGGTGGCATTTCGCTCTTGGCATGTATCGAGATCGAAATTATTCTGGGACTATTAGCATCATTTAACAAACCATGTTGTTTGTTGGTGAGTTCTCAGCATGGTCTCCTAACTAATATGTCATCGAGGCGGATCGGTGTAATGTAACTAGTTTCCGATGGAATGTAGGGCTTTCCAGCAACCATCTTTTATTTTCGTCATCTAAGATATAAAGGCGACATTGCCCGAAGTCGAAGATGACGTAGGATCATTAATTGAGAAACTAGTAGCAGTGACGGGAAGATGTACAAGATCATATCCCGACCTGCGAACTGGCCTTGGGAAACAAACACAGTGCGAGTCTGTGGTACCTTTACCGTGCGTCACCAATCACCTAGGTACGTTTCTGATCGAGCCGGCCCACCCTAGCGACTCATCCTCAATGTGCCTCGAGGCCGATCAGGACAGCTGCTACCCCTCCCAAACGCGCTCACCTACATATTTGGCAGGCCAGACTTTGGGAACGTGGCAAGCATGCGCAATGCAAGAGAATAGTGGAGTTGGGTGAACGGTGATCAATATCCGCTACAATCCCAACCGAAAGCTGGCTTGCTGGTGAAGAAATCACTCACAAGATCATTAGTTGCTCTCCCTCTTCCTTGTCATATGTATCAACATAAAGCTAGTAGTCATTTACAAAAACCAGTCCAGTGACTACTGAGTCCAACAACAACAACACAACTACAGCTCAGTCCCAGTACTCATTATTCCGGCTCTCCGTCTCTGTTTCCCTGTCCCCCCCCCCCCAAAAAAAAAATAAGAGGAACAACCATCGTCCCAATTAAACATGGGGTCTACTACCCCATTCAACGTTGCAGCGCATCAAGAGCCTGCCCGCTGTACAATGGCGTTTCAGTATTCGTACACCGGTATACGATTACTGCAACTCCATATAATGACATGTGGTCGATTCGCGCCATAACTGCTGCTTCGGTCGTTGTAAGGCTGACGCAAACACGGCCTGAATGTAACAAAAATCACCAAAAACCGAAACAAAAAAGAACAAACTCCCCCCACCTCCCGCCCATCGCCCAAAACAATGTCCAAAAAGCCTACTCGTGCTGCCCAAAAGTCTGCACAAGGACTGAGCGTCATTAAAAACAACTACAGGGAATGAAATTCCTCCTGCGAGTTCCAATAAATGGCCACAATAAGATAGGTTACTAGAACTGTAAGAATCATTTCTGTTGATAATGACTGGAAGCACGGTCCTTATACAGATTTTTGAGCGGCATGAGAATTGCGTGTGATGAAGAATTACCCCAGTGACTTTTTTTGTCTATCCGTGATTTGAGGTTGAAAAAAGAAAAAAGCAAACCTGTTTGCTTGTTCCGTTATGGTTTGGGAAGCAAACAAACGAAAAGCATGGACACCAACTCCATACATGCACACTTTACAATTGATAAATGACAACACAATAAGATATTTCAGGAAACTGCTGAAGAACAGGACAAGAAATTGGAAGCATGCTGTATTAGGAGGCAAGCAGCCTTGCCGGAAATTGCAGCGCCACAATGGCAGGCTCATGCGACCCCTTTGCTAATAGTTTCTCCATGGAGGGTGGGCTCATGGAGGGGTTCCTGGAGGGATTCCTTGTCGTCGCTCAGTGTCTGTCCTGCACGGCCCGAATTTGAGCTTGCGAATGGCACATATACATTTCCATCGCACAGTGTTCCTCCATTGGACAGTTGCAGTTTGCGGCTTGACAAGTTGTCGCTGCTGGAGACGTAGCTATAAATTTCTGCTTGCGAGGTTTGATGGCGCAATGATGGCTGATGTCCTTGTGCTATGTTTGCCCAGCCACTTGAAGCTCTGACATATATGTCTTGCTCCGCGGAGTTGTCGGCGGAAGGGTACGAATGAGATGTGCCGTCCGAGGAAACTGACAGAGGAGTTTCGTTGTCAATGATTTTGATTGCGGAACCTGAATTTGCGGCCAGCGAGTTGCTGTATAGGATTCCATCAGATATACGGGCCAGAGGCCGTGCAGGCATGGGAAGAACTCGTTCATTGCTCGTCAGTGTGGATGCCGCTGGGAGTGAGTTTGCCATGCTATGGAAGGAAAAGTTGGTTGATTCCGTACTGATGCTGGAGCGGGATGGATAAGTCACACTGTGATTATATATCAGAGATGCCGCAGGGTAGGCACAGTATGAGTCCGGATCATAACACGGAGCGTTTGCAGCTGCCTTTAATCCAGGCGCCGGTGTCCATAGTCTTGCTGGTGGGCTTGGGGCATATTGAAGGCCAAGATGATCTTGGTTTAGCTGTTGGAAAGCATGGGGCATGATATTATAATCGACGCCATCGTCGGTGTAATCGATCCCGTATGGAGGTGCGTAGTATGTGGCCTTGGCTGGATATTGATACTCATTGAGAGGTAGTTGCCTATATGACTGTTGGCTGCTCAGTGTGTTCCCCGTCGAAGGGGTCCCGTATGCTGCCGTGTAGCAAGGGAGGTTTCTATTCCGCTGAAGAGTGCGCAGGGCGGCGGAAGAGTCGTAGTTGAAACTGTCCTTGACAAATGGCAACTCCTCTGACTGCACCTAATCAAAAATTAGTTGTCTGATGACGCGAGTGAAAGGAGGGAGCAGGGATTCAACTTGCTCTATTGAACTGGCAGTGGTCATTTGTGCCTGCTAATTTACAGTTATGGCAGCCGTCGTCTCCTTGGGGACCGCTGCATTTGATCTTGCGCTTTCGACAGCGCCCACACTAATAGCCAAATCAGAATATAAATCTCTTGAGATAACAGGATATACGTACAGCGACAGGTATTCTGCGGCGTTGTTGTGGCTTCTGGCCCTCGTCTGGATCTTGTTCATTGTGGTGGGTCTCGTGTGCGGAGATTGAATATCGGAAGCTGTTTCTCATTCTTTCGCCACCTGATGTGGCATATCTGTCATGGTTCACTTGATACGGTATCCCATTGCGGTTGTAGCGTGTGATACATGGATGCTCAACATCCTCACTCCAAAGTTTTGTCATGCTCTATGATTTTTCTCCGTCAGTATATGCCAATTAATTTCTTGGAATATGAAAACCGTGGAAACTTACTCCAATTTATCCACCAGCTATGGTAATGCGACTCTTGTAAATAGAAGTGAGAATCAACCAAGTTCAAGATTTGTAGTCGAGAGGCGTAGGTCATGGTATGCTCAATTTCATGTCATACATATAATGAAGGATAAGTATGAGAAATTAAATCGTGGGGTTGCGGAGGCCAGCCGTGTATTGTTATATCCCCCGCGTGGGTAAAGAACCATCGTCCATAAGAAAGTGTTTGTATGCGGGATAGTTGTAAATGCGATAGATCAGCACAGGGTCATTATTGGACCATGGGTTACTCTCGTACGACCACGGTAGGCTTTCACTCTTCCCCGTACATCAGTGTGTATACCTGTTAGTATTTGTGGCGCCAAGCTATGGGAGCCTGCATATTTCTCTGTTCGTCTTGTCTCTCAGGAGAGCCTCGTATCAAATGTTCACACAGGTATGAATCGGCATCATTCGACAAACGAATTAAACCAGCCACTGAGTATTCATAAACAGAACCTGTTTGGGTCATGGAGAGAGGTTGCCAAAGACTTTCCACCCAGAGAAACATTTGCTAAAGTCTAGCCATAATAAATTGTCTCGGGTTTATGAAACTTTTCACTATCAAACGAATAGATTCAACACGCAGAGCAACTTCGAGACCGCCATGAGTCCAGCTCATTTTGGCTACGCCTATGAATATAAGATCCGTTAAGGTGGGCTGTGGCTTGCCGACTACCCCCACTGCATTCCATCTTTGTGACCTATTCAGCAGAGGTACATCCTAGCCAAGCTCTCTAGAAATAGCCATCTTTGGAATACATCATGAAATGCATGGAAAAAGATGACATTGCACCATAAGGAAAGATTCAACAAGCCAAACAAGCTCTGTGAGTGATATTAATAGCGAGGCAATGCATATATAGAATCGCTAGATGGCGAAAGCAAACCCCAACTTTTCAAGTAATTTACTTTCTCAGCACAGGTAATTCTGGAACGGAGTATTGATTCTGAGCTTCTTAGAGTTACTACTAGACTCGACGGTTACTCCCGCTCAACAAGTGCCAGAGCTTGTGTTTGCTTGATGCAAGGCCAGCCCCAAAAGAGTGTCGTTCCACTGTGCAAGAGACCCGTATGTGCCCCTCATTTATGATATATTCGTTGTACCGGAAAGCTGTGAAGCTTCCTCATCTTGCATTCGACGTTAGGATCTGGTCAGATGAGCGAATGCGCGGCCACGGCTGGGATTGCTTGAATGGTGGAAATGAATGCATTGGATGAGTAAGCAATACTTGCATGCCAATGATCCTGTATATTCTGAAAGAATAGCCCGGCCTGATGTATACAGGGTAACACGGTGACGACGTGCAGTTCAAGGCCATTGGGTCGGCAAATTCAGGTCCACGACGTGAGAAATTTGTCATGAAGTTCAAACTAGAAATAATGTTCTTTCCAAGTCCTAGAATTCCGACTCTCAGTATAACAAGGATCTAATGATGAATCGATTGGCAGTAGACAGTCCTGAGTAAAATCTAATAATGATTCAATTTGTGGAAGACAGTCGTGGGCGGCTCAAACATAGCACCTCCTATGCTCCCTGACTGCTTCTAGCGGGTAGAGAGGGGCAAGCAAGACACGTTCTGTGGCCAATGACTTGCATTCTGTGATTGTAGGTAGATGCAGGGTTGGCCTTGCCCTCCGATATTTTCGAGACCCATACGGCCGACCTTGAGCTGCAACAAAAGGGACTACTTTCAAACTCCCGTATGACCGGCGAGGTAACATCAAGCACGAGGCCCATGATATTTTGGCACTGGGGCACGTTCGGGCTGCTTCACTCCTGGAAATGGAGTGAATCTACTCAAATCCTATCTTCTTTGGTTTCCAAACAATCTCCATCCCTCACACGTGGTGAGGTAGTAACACCCCTGGCTCATTTGTGTTTGGTACTTCTGACCAAGACATTTGCCCGTTGTTACAACGAGGCCATGGTCTCCAAGGAGTAAGCGGAGGCGGGGTTCGGAGTATTGCTAAACAGACAGCCATCAAGTAGGGAATATGAGGCGGTCTCCGAGAAAAGATCCGCCCCTCCTTTTCACATAGACCCTGACCCTACCTACATATGCGGGGTTTTTCCACTGAGATGCCAGCTTCGTTTACCGTAAGCAATCTCAAGTGGTAGTGGTAGTGGGGCTAGTAAAGGGCGACAGCAGCTTAGGAATGCATGCTGCCGACACTCGGTTTGGTCTATGCCAGGGCGACAACAGTCGCCCACCGGAGTGTACTTGCGGGACCCTTCGCCCACACCCCTTGGTTGCTTGGAGGATGCGTAAAGACACAAATGAAATTGTGGACACAGTCAAAGCTCAGAGGCGGATATACAAGTAAAAGATGTACTTGTACAGTATCGCACAGTCGCACTTGTGTGCTGCAGATGATGTGGGAAGGGGTGCTCCAAGGGGTTGCAAAAGAGCCGTCAAGGGCCATCAAGATCAGGAGGCCGTCTGGAGACAGAAGTCAGTTTGCTTTTGAATCTCAGTTTTGTGATTGGTTGGTATGAATAGGGTGTTTGCAAGGTCAGGGTGGTAAGCAGGCATTCACCGCCAGCCTGTGAGACATAGAGCAATCTTCAATCCTGTAGCCAGTGGAGATCTCAGTCGGACAGCCATGGTCCATGTTGTTGCACAGGTAGGAAAATGATATGTATATTTGTGGGGAGGCTGGAAATGTTATGACAGTCGCCGCTTGTTACAAGTATTTTGAGGGATTAGGAAATTGAGGCGTCTAAATTTATAAATAGGAAATCCCTTGCGTAGAAAAATAAAATGTGGTTCACGAAGCAAGGAAGCAAACCTTCCCTTGGATTGGGAATGGCGCGTGTGTGGAGTAGCTCCAGTAAATAGCCGCGGGTTGGCTGGGCGCCTAACATTCCCCACCGATCGATCGATCGCAAGGCTCAACCTTTGTGATTTATGGGGGAAAGTTACTGGTTGGCGACGAATTTATGTGCTTTGGGACATGACTTTGTGCAATAGATACGGCGCATTGTAGCAAAGCACAATTCACAACCAGGCGCCGTTTGATATTTCACGACCCAATAGGAATCATGAGTGTTCTCTTGGAGACTTCTGCTGGGGACATCGTCATCGACCTCCTCGTCGATTACGCGCCAAAGCTCTGCGAAAAGTGAGTACAGCCCCCATATTCCACCCCCGCGCCGCCCAAGTAGCTGAATACATAGATCCTAACACTCGCGCTCGATATAGCTTCCTTAAGCTCTGCAAAGTCAAGTACTACAACTTCTCGCCTGTCTATGGCGTGCAGAAGAACTTCTCGTTTCAGAGCGGCGACCCACTCGGCCCAGACTCCCAGCACAGCGACGGCGGAAGCTCGATATGGGGTATTTTAGATGGCCCAGCAAAGAAGACGTTTGAGGCCGAAATGAACCCGAAGCTGAAACATGCAGAGCGAGGCACAGTTAGCATGGCAACTGTACAGTCACCGCGAGACCCCGAAAAGCGAATCGCAGGGAGTCAGTTCATAATTACACTTGGCGACGAGTTGGATTACCTAGATGGCAAGGCGGCAATATTTGGCAAGGTTGTTGAGGGATTTGACTCACTGGAGAAGATAAACGAGGCAATCTGCGACGAGAGGGGGAGGCCCATGGTGGATATCCGCATAAAACATACTGTCGTCCTTGATGACCCATACGACGACCCGCCTGGGTTGACTGAACCCCCTGGATCTCCTCCACCAAGCAAAGAGCAGCTCGCAACAGTCCGCATCGGCGAAGATGAAAACCTCGAAGAGACGACAGACCCGGAAGCCGTGGAACGGCAACGACGAGAGCGCGAAGCTCGTGCCCAAGCGCTCACACTAGAGATGGTAGGCGATCTCCCATTCGCTGAAGTCAAACCCCCGGAGAACGTCTTATTCGTATGCAAGCTCAACCCAGTAACTACAGGTAAGACAATGCTATTATGTAGCCTAATGTCCAACAATATTAACTGCTGTCTAGACGAGGACCTTGAGTTGATCTTCTCTCGCTTCGGTACTATCCTCTCCTGCGAAGTTATTCGTGACAAGCGGACTGGGGACAGTCTTCAGTACGCATTCATCGAATATGCAGACCAGGCTTCTTGCGAGCAAGCTTACTTCAAGATGCAAGGGGTGCTTATTGACGACCACCGAATCCACGTCGACTTCTCACAGTCGGTCTCGAAGCTTTCAGACTCGTGGCGCACAGCAACAAACACCAAGAGGCGACAGGGCGGTGGCGGGTTCGGTGGTGTGAGTGGGCTGGAGAAGAAGAGGCAATATAAGGCCGACGACTACGGAGTGAGGAGAGATAGATACGGAATGGTGTATGATGAGGATGAACTGCGAAGGCGGGGAGAAAGGGAACGCGAAAGGGGCGGCAAGCAGAGTCGCAGCCCAGAAAGGCGCCCAAAATCACGCAGCAGGAGTCCAAGCCCGCGCAGGAAGGAGACGCGTCACTACGATTCACGAGACGACGGGAGGAGACGCGACGACAGGGATAGGGACAGATACCGTGACCGAGACCGTGGTTACGAGAGTCGAGGTGGTGGGGGAAGAAGGGACGATGGTTACAGGAGGCGCTGAAGCGGCGTTGTAAAACAGTTCCACAGCGTTGAGGCATTATTCTGTGACGTGCACGTAGAGCCTATGAAATACATAGAAATATGAAGGTCACCCCCCAAGCACGACAGCAAGTATGTTCAATTATTAGATACGAATCCGATAAGACCCCCTCTCGTATCCTACGGCGCCAAGGCAACGTAATCCCCCCTTGTCCTTTCGGGCTCCCGCAAAGACATTTCATGCAGCTATGCGAATTCTGCAACTCCGCACTTCCGGCGATCTCGTCCCCCCGGGAGCACTGGCGAGGCAAGCAAACAACAGCTAAGGATAGCCATGTAAATAACTCTCTGCCAGATCCCGTCCGAAGGTGTATTGACACCCCCGCCACACGTGGCAGAATCCCTTACTGTTCAGTATGTGTGGTAGATCATTAGGCATCAAGGTCGGAATGTAACTCGGGGAATGGGGTTCTTCAACCCGACGCGCCGACATCGTACGCGGTCCCGCGATTCAAAGCCTCGTCGAGCCGGACAATAGTGTTCTCGTAGACCTTCGCAACATCCATATTATGCAGCTCGGACTCATCCTCATTCTCGTCCCAGTCCATCCCCTCGCCATCAGTCCTCTCATCCTCCGTCTCCCCAGCCACACTCTCCCCTTCCTCATCCTCCACCTCCCCCTCCCTCCCCATAACCTCCACAACAACAACCCGTGTCTGCTCAACAATACTCTTACACCTCACCATATCCGTCCTACTCATCCCACTCCCCGCCTCCCCCAATCCCGGCAGCGCCTCCCCGCTCGCCACATCCCTCCCCGTCAACAAGCTCGCAAACGCATGGTCCATCTTCCGCAGCAGCCCGAATGTCGCTCCCGGCGCGGGGGGGAAGGCTGGGAGGTACGTCGATATCGCTAGGGCAATGTTGAACAAGTATGGGATCTGGAGACTCGCTACCCAACATGTCAGTTTCAGCCTCACATTCCACCTATCCACTTAGTATCCACCACCCGTCAACGCAGGGAGCCGCTTTTGGAGCCAAGGGACCAAAGACCCCCCCACGCCAAAGAAACAGCCACCAAAGAAAAAGGTAAAGAAAAGAGAGCAAACTCACGCGTCCCACTCCTCCAAAGCACATCCACCACCTCCCCCAACTCCCTACACACCTCCCCCATCCTCTCATACCCCCTTGTCCCCCCTCCTCCTCCTTCCCCCTCCCTCATCTCCTCCGGCTGAAACTTCTTCACATACCGTCTCGAAACCTGCAACAGCGCGTTCTCGACCCATCGTCGTGTGGTCTCTTCTCTGCTGCTTCCCGCGCGGAGGGGGTGTTGGCGGGGGTGTGGGAGGGTGGTGGTGGGGTGGGGGGAGGAGGCGGTGGTGGAGGTTGTGGGTGTAGGGGAGGGGAGGTGGGGAGGGAGGAAACCGCCGGGGAGGTGGGCCATGGGTTCTGGAAAGTTGGTGATATGTTTTGGGGATTTGGACTGTGGATTGTGGATTATGAATTGCGGGTGTGTGTTGTGGTGGGGACGAGGCTGAGGAGGGGCCGCAAAGGTGACAGATGGTGATGACGAAGGTAAGGCTACGAGGCTGAACCAGACTAGTTATTTTTCTAAGTGATGGATTTCTCATCATCCAGTCTGGACGCTATATTAAAATCAAATACACTTTACTATAAACCCAAATTTCATATTCCCAAAATTCGGTGCGATTTTCTTGTATAATATTATATCCATACATAGCCCTCGTCCCCACCAAATTATCCAGCCTCATATTTTCCAAATACTCACTCCCCATCTCCACCCCCATCACCACCACCCCACCAACCAAAAAAATCCAAATCCAAATCCCTCCAAATCCCTCCAAATCCTCCCCTAACCACACATCACCCCATCCCCATCCCTATCCCAACTCCCGCTTTCCTCCAGCTCATCTACCCCACCCCTCATCCCCCCCTTCTCGAAGCTCCCCGCCCCCCGTCACACCGCCAAACGCCGTGCAACCACACCCACTTCTCCCATCACACTCCTCCCCCCCATCCTATCCCCTATAACACCCCTCCCCATGCTGTGCCGCCCCCTTTCCCTGCATCCTGCACATCACCTCACCGCATCTGCCTTGCATCCCCCACTACACCGCACCTCACTCCACCACTCCACCACTCCACTCCACTCCACCTCACCTCCTTCCCAACCCCCATTATTTCCCCTCCAGCTTCCGGCTTCAGGGATTATCAGCCTCCTCATCTATACCTCAACTGGTCAACATACAGCCTCGCCACCTCTCAACTTCCTTGCCTAACCAGTTGACCCCGCCGCGCAGGGTAGGGAACGTACGTTAGTAAACCCGGCAAACCGGGGAACCGGTGAGAAGGATAGGGGAAGGGGGAGGGGAAGAGATCAAGGGGTGACAAATGGCGAATACTCGAGGGTGTAACATCGGATCGGCCAGCTAACTCGGGCATCCAGGGCCAGCCACCAGGCTCGTCAAGTCGGTCACTCAAGTCCGTGACGACTCCCAACGCGGCCGTAACGCGGCCAAAGTGACGCCGACGAGGGCGTTGATGCCATAACGACGCCGTGGCAGCAGTCCGGTAAGGGACAAGCAGCTAAAATACAGACCGTTGGTGCGCCATTTCCCTCCCTCTCCTCCCCGATCAGATCCGATGCGATCAGATCACCGCACGCAAAAAAGCAAAGGAGGGGGTCACAACACCGCACAACACGAGCACGACACGGCGACACGACACGATGCGATATGGTATGATATGGTATGTTAGAGAGGCACAGCAGGGGATCTGGTCACATAGTACACCGACGTGTTTACACCACACACTGTACACTGCACGAGTAGGGAGGTCAGCATCGCCATCGCCATCACCATCCGTCCACCCATCCAGTCAGTAGTCAGTAGCCAGTATTCACTCACTCACACACTCACATCATCAATCACACAAATCATCAAAAAGAAGAACAGTGAACCATAATTCATCTTTCATTCCCCCATTTCCCCATGTCCCCCTTTCCTCTCCCTCCCCACAAGCAATCCGCAATCCAAACAAAAACCCTTAATCCCCAGCCTATCCCAGCCAGATATAATATTTGCTTCTGTCTCTCCCCCCCTCCACCAGCACCCATCACATCGCGGGTAGCACAAAAAATATAAAAAAAGACGACGACCAAGACCAAGAGTTACACGCAGTTCCTTCCCCCCCCCCCCTTCCCCGTTCCTCTTCTCTTCCCCCATCCGCCCAACACCCCTCATCGGAGCGGAGCGGAGTGTTTAGTAAGAGGGTTGAAGGGAGTAAAGGGGGGTAAAAAAAAACCTAAAAGAAATAGAAAGGAAAAGACAGCCAACATCAACATCAACATCAACGACAAAACAATTCCCCCCGCAAAAATGTACGCCCACCACCTTAAAAAACAACGACAACGACGCCCAAGACTTATCCCGTAATAGTAGTTTGAAGAGAAAAAAAAAGACGTTCCCCCGAAAACCCGTTGTAATAAAAAGGATCCTGCCAGCCTGACTGACTGACTTGTGTCCTGCCTGTACTCCCTATTCCCCCTATCTCCCACTTCTCCTATCCACTGCACTGCCGCTCTAGATCCACCGATTTGCTCGATTCTCAACTCGTCTTTAGGTTTCCTCCCCGCTCCACCGTTTTTCCTGCGTGGGCCAGAGCTTCGGCGAAAGGGTTGCTTTGTCTGTGTTGATGCACCAGGGTACCGCGTCTCATCGCGTCGTATCGTGTGGTGTCGTGGTATGTAAGACAACCATACACATACAATGCAGTAGCATAGTCGCGCATGATACCCACTCCCCTTGCCTCTCCTACACTCACACAGACACCCACACACACACCCTGTTTCCGCCCGCTCATCCCCTCCCTGCGCGATTTTTTCCCTTCCAGCGCTATGCCACAGCCGCGCAGCACCTCCATCCACCGTAGCGCTAGCGAGAGGTCGAGGCCGGGGGAAGAGAGGAGGGTGGCGACGACGACGACCACGACCACGACAACGGCGACGATCATAAAAAAAGGACGAAACTAGCAGCTTTTTCTTTCTTTCTCTAAAAAATAGAAAAACCGCGCGAACCCCTTCCCCCCCCCATCAAATCCCATCTCCCATCTCCCATCTCCCGTAATTCTCCCATAAAAGAGATGATAACTCAAAATATAAAGTAAAAGGAACCCAGCACGCCTTTCCATCCCGGAACCCCCCAAGTGTGAAAAAAAAGTGGCCGAAATAAAAGGTAGCGAGGAGGAGGAGGCGTAGGAGGAGGAGAGAATAGTGAACAAGTGTAAAGCAGGAGGAGGTGGTGATTTTTGTTTATAGCTGGTTGAGATGGCGTGAATAATGCAAACAGTAAGAGTGGTATAAGCCCCCCCGGGACTACAAAAAAGAAAGTGAACGGAAGAACAAAAAACGCCGTTATTTGAGGGGTTTGGTATCTCCAAGTTTGCTCGGTAGTTTTTGTTGCGTGTTGTGAGTGTGTTTGTATGTTGTGATAAAAACGCCGTTTAAGAGTGAGTGAGCGAGTAAGGGTTGAGTAAGTGAGTGGGTATAGCACCACAGCGCGCCTCCTTCTATCGAGCAAACGCGGCGCGGCGAAAACAACGGATCGGAGAGTCAGTCGGAGCGTAGAGGTGATCACTCAGCAATAACCTCCGTATCAAGGAAACCCGTCGTGTCAAAGCCGAAGTTATCCGTATTATCGCCATCATTATTGAGGAACGAGTCAAAGTCAAAGTCCTGCAGAACGTCGCCATTCATATTCGGGTTCGCGAACTCCATCGACATGCCCGACATGAAATTATCGTCAAGTGATGAGAAGACGCCACCGTTCTGGACGGGCTCCGGTTGCTGCGGTTGAGTGATGACGGGGGCTTGCGAGACGGCTGGCGCTGCAGGCTGGCCGTTCGCTTGTCCGTTGTTGTTGTTGTTCTGCTGCCCGTTCTTGTTGAAGCTCTGGTTGTGCATCGGCGTGATCGGCGTCGCAGGTGTAGGCGTCGCTGCTTCCGTGGTACCCTCGGCGGCAGGTGTTACGCCTGCAGGAGCCGGTGCCTTCTTTGTGTTTCGCTGAGAGAGTGTGTTAGTGCCAATATACTGTGATAAATGTGTAAAACGGTGTTTAATTACCTTGGGCTTAGTATCCTTCTTCGCTTTGGGGTTTGCCTTTGTGGCTTGCGATGGAGTCGGAGGTGCCGCTGGCTGTTGTGGGGAAGAGGTTTGTGTGCGGCCATTTGCTGCCTGAGCAACAGCTGGAGCAGATGGTGGTGGCATGGCACGCTGCTGGGGTGTGCCAACTGGCTGTGGCGTCGGTGCCCCTGGTTGCGATGCTTGTTGCATCATAGGGGTGCCATTCGGTCCAGCTGGCCAGCCTGGTACTTGTTGCTGGTTAACATTGCCCTGCTGCTGTTGTTGCTGCTGCTGTTGTTGTTGTTGCTGCTGCTGCTGGCGTTGCATGTTGATCATCTGTTGCTGCTGCTGCTGGTTTGGCTGGCCATTACCGTTGAATGCAGCGGGATGCGAACTCGGGGGACGCATAACATTTGGCACGCCACCAATCATACCACCCTCCATTCCATTAACCTTTCCATAAAAGTGAGGCGCCATGTTCGGATCAATGTTGCCGGGCATGAAACCCATTGAGCCAGGAGATCCGCGAGACTGGCCTTCAGGTACCGGCGAAGGCACGCCAGTAGTGTTCATCTGAGGTGTTCCGCGCTTCATATCATTTGGATTTGGAGAGTTGACGGATCGTGCGCCCTGCGGTGATGTTCCCTGGAAAGCTTGTCCGTTAGGTCCTCCTGGTCCACCTGGTCCTCCGGGTCCACCAGATCCGTCACGGTTATTAGTCAAGCCATCCTGTTCTTGTCGCGCCATTAACAGTCGCTTCTTATTCTGCTGCTCCAATAGCATTAACTGCATCTGGTAGTCTTGCAAGGCGTGACTACCATTATTCGATCCCCCGCCGTTAGACCCCTGTCGCTCGGCGTTGTAGTAGCCCGCGACCACACCTTCTTGGTTCAGCATCATGGGAGGGGAGCCTTGGCCTTGCGGTCCATTTGGATTCGGCATTCCCTTGTTGGGCATCTGGCTTTGCTGGTGCTGGGCGAGGTTGTTGTTGTATTGCTGTAAGGCCTTGGGACCCTGACCCTGCGCCTGGCCAGGGAAGTTCTGGAATTGTTGCGCGGTTAAGTTGCCAGGGTTGATACCATTGGCAAGGAGCATCTGCGCATTCGGTGAGTTTGCGGGTCCGGCGCCCTGCTGGCCCGGAATGCCTTGTCCTCTTCCATTCGGCATCATTACTTGGGCTGCTGCGTTAAACGGCGCGTTCTCGAGGCGGGGGCGTTTCGATGGCGACGGCGCGCCCTCAGCGGACCCAGGTGACTGTGGCCTCTGTTGGCGGTTTCCGTCCATATCAGAGCCGTCTCGTTGCATCTGTTGCTGTTGCTGCTGCTTTGCCTGCTGTTGTGCTGCAATTAATTGCATCTGTTGTTGAGGAGTTCTGTGATTCTGATTAGCGTCGTTCCATCTCGATGCTTCCGGCGCAACATACATATTACGGTTGTTATTCTGCATGGCCTTGCGGGCAAGGTCATTCGGGGCCATCCCCATGCCATTCGGCTGGCCTCTCATTCCCATCATCCCGCCCTGGCTCATCGCGCGGAGCATCTGCTGCTGTTGTTCCTGTTTGAACCTCGACTGAGCCTATCGCGAATATTAGCCACGGGGCGTGTAATTATTACAATGCGACCCGACTCACCTGTGTGTAGTTTGCGTAGCGCTGCGCGTTTTGCGATTCGGATTTGCCCCGCTGCGCGTTGAACATATCCCAAAACAAGCTCCACCACTCGAAGAGAAAGCAGCTCTCGGAAGATTCCCTCGGGAGGTTGGGCGCGGGTAAGTCATCCGGCCTCTTCATATCGATACCCTCCTTGGAGTCCTCCATGTCGTCGGCCCCAGCGCCATCAACGGGGTTCCCGTTCGCATCGCGCTGCTGGTTGGGGCTCCCCTTGAGGAGGTTGACGGGCTGCTCGCTGTTGATGAGCGCCCTAGCGCAATCGTACATTTCGTTGCAGATAAAGTATTCATAGATATATGTGTTCAGGCGAGCCCTCTGCTGGGAATCGTCCACGGGTAAGGCGCGCTGGTTGGTAGGGACGCCGTTGTTCATCATGGGGACGGCGCCGCCGCCACCGACGGGACCACCACCCATCGCATTCAGGGCGGCCATGTTCACGTTGTTATTCATCGCGGGTGACGAAGTTCGCGACCGAAGACAACGTCTGATGAAATGAGGGAGGTATCCAAGTCGTCGCGATGACTTTTACGGGGCCACGATGGATTTTGTTTCAGCGACGCGATGAGGCGTCGGGGGATGGAGTTGAAGGGTCGGTTTCGTCGCAAAGTCTCTGTTTCTGTCTCGGTGATTATGTGTGGCCGCGTGCAGGGAGGGTGGGAATTTCTGGATTATTCTCCTCGTCCCTTCGTGTCCAACAGGAAGTCGAGGAGTGATCGTGGCGAAAGGGGTGTGGGTTGGACGTATTTGGGTCCGGCGGCGGTTGTGGTAAGTAAGTGGTTGGTGGTTTGTATCTTTAATTTTGCTGACGGAGCAATGGGGCGGAAGGGGGCGGGAGGAGGTGGGAGGGAGGGCGGAAGAAGGAGGCGACAGCGATGGTTGAATCAGTCGTGGACGTGTCGATGTTGTTGATACCAAGTGAGGGTTAGAATTAGGGAAGGAGGTGGTTTGGAAGGGGGAAAGAGTATATCTGATTGAGGGTAGGAGAGAGTTGAGTTTAGAGTGCTCCACCATGGAGATGTGTAGCAGTAGAGTACAGTGGCTCAAAGTGGCTCCCACGTCGATTCGCAGACCCAGAAATGGCGGCGTGACTGGAAAGAAGCGAGTTTTGGGGTTGGGGGAGGTAGAGGAACCATAAGCGCAGGTTGTGTATATGGGGAACAGAAATTATGTTTATGCGACATTTAAAATAAGCAGATTAAATACACTGATAGAATAGTAGAGTACGAATAATTCTGATAATAAGATTAGAAGTTCTAGCAATGTTGTTGTACTCTATAATGTGTATAGTATGTTTTGTATGGCAATGGAATATTAAAGTATCAAACTCCGTAGAGTTGCGTATACTGTAGAGTGTACCGTATAATATACAGACAGCGCAGTTGTACTTTACGGCAGGGTATATCCTCCCATTTGTGCAATATGTATAGTTTAGAGTGCTGTAGAGATCTGTTATAGTGTGTTGTAGTGTACTATCCCAGTGATGTTCACTGCTAAACGTGAGGCTGTTGTACCACTAGTGTACACCTTATGTAGCCTCCCGTACCCCCACCGTAACCCCACCGTACCCTCCCCAGAGCCAAAAAGTGCCATACTACACCATACAACACCATACAACACCACAACAGTCGCAGGTACACATATACTACTATGTACACACAAACCCGACAAATTCTCAGTGGGACACACTACGGAAGACCCTTGACGTCCGTCCCGACGTGCCGACAGCGATGGCCGATGACCGTAGGGCTATGTAAGGTATTTTGCATAGTAGTATTTACGGTACGGTGGAGTATAATACAAGTATATCTCAACAACCACCACCAATTCGACCTCAACAATGAAGATATCCACGAGACTATATATTAAACATACAAACCATCATCAATCCCATATCATCCCCCCATCAAATAAATCCGCGGGGTTGGGCCAAACGGGCACCGGGTAACAAAAAAAAAAAAAGTCACGTATCCCAGAATTCACCACCCCATCTTAAACACCGAACAGCGGAGGGTTAGGGGAGTTTGGCCTCTCCGCCTCCTGTGTGGCTCATTCCCTCCTGGTGTGTGGGTGATGTGTGTCGCCAGCGCAGGCCGATCGGGGGGGCTTGGCTGGATCGGGGAGGGTACGGGGAGGGTACGGGGGCGGTACGGGGGGGTACGGAGGGGTGCTAGTGGCTGGGTGGTGGGCGTCGCGTCAGTTTGAGTGCTGGGGGGAAGGAATTGAAGGGAGGTTACGTATTTGATCGGGGGGAAGGTATCGAAGTAGAATGGGAGAATTGGTAGAAGTATAAAGACATGATGATGGAGAGGGAGATCAAAATTACACCGTTGAATTTGTAGCGGTGGTTGGATTTTGAAGGGGGGGGGAAGGTGAGTGAGTTGAGTGAGGTGAGGTTTGATTTGGGGAGGCAGGGCGCGGGTGAGACATCCCTGTATCTGTACTCTATCCCCTTTACATGTACAGTAGAGGTGGGGGGAGACAACCAAGACGCAGATATATATTTTGTGTCACTCTGTCGATTGAGAAGAGGGGGGGACGAAACGAGGCAGTCAGAGGAATGAGTAGTACGGGCTGGGTAGGTACTGTAATTGCCCCTTTTTAGTGAGTGCGCGATAGGATTAAGGGGGGTAGTAAAAGTGTTGTTGTCCCTGGTTCATCAGGGGATTTTGGTGAGGTGGATGTACGAGTAGGGGATGTGCGGGTAAGTGATGCGCGCCGAACTAGAGTAGTCGTAGGTACGCGACATAGCACATATATTCGAGTCACGTGATTTATAATGTTATATTACTCTCCCTTTCTTTTGATATAAGCTAGGTAAAGGCTTGATGATCTTGTATTATTGTATATATATCTCCCCTTTCTTTTCCTTGTTTTGGAGGAAAAAAACACTTTGTAAGCTTGGGATTAGAGAAATTAATTTTCATAATATAATATTAAACTGTAGATTTTTAACATCATCCAAATAAACATACAACCCTCCCACCAACAGTATCATCATCAGCCTAACATTTTTTTTTTTCATTAAAGCTATAATTAAAGCGCCTATTTACTACGGTAATAGGAAGGTGCCCTAGAGAGGGGAGATACGTAGACATGATGGTTATAGACTATAGGAGAGAGTTTTTTTTTTGACACATTGGATTCCGGTATTCAATATGGGTTTTAGGGGAAATAACGCAATTAGCCCTACGATATGACTACGTGACGAATCATACGAAAATATCCTAGGAGGGTTCCGCAATATGAAACGAGATGTGGTTCCTGACGATTCAACATCCATCCATCCTGAACCCGTGGTGCGGGAAGACGGTGTGCAGATCAATCTGACTTGTCACCCCAAACAAAAAATATATCAGATGAAAATTGACCGATCTGGCAATGCCAGCGGGAAATAAGATAGATAACCGTACACTAGCTCTGTTGGAGAAATGATATGTCATATATAATGCTCCCCGCTTTACAAAAATCAAGTTTTCTAAAACAGACCTTGATTCATACTTGGTAGATTCTCAGAAGAAGACAAGAAGTTGGAATTTCCCTCACTTTCTAATAACTCAACACCAACCCTTTCTCCACTCCACGCCACGAATACGCCATTTACCCTTACCTACCTGCACCTCCCACCCCCAAGCCACAACGCCCACAACAACAAAAAAGGGGCATCTACACCATCGCCGCCGTTGTCGATATAAAGTTTAGTGCTTAAAATACACCAAACACGCATAATTATCCCCCGACCCGATAGCGTGGTAACAGTCGGTGTATTTTCCGTTTCTAGATACGGATGTAAAGGGGGTAGGTAGGTAGGTATTGGATTTTGGGGCATGCATGATCGGTGGCGCTGTGTGGTGACTGGGGGGTGGGTTGAGGGGGTGAGGTGGTTTTGATGGGATAGGTTGGTAAGATTGCCGTGTTCTCATATTATTCTGTGGATTTTTCTTTGCTATTGTGTTTTTGTTTCTCGTGTTGACTTGGGGCTTTGGTCTCGCATCTTGGGATATTATTGTGTTTTCTTTCTATGCTTGGTGTTCCATTGCACCCTCAGCTATAGCCGTTTTCTTAACTTCCGTCTTCACTGCGCCTGCCTTCGTGACTATAACAACTTTCCTATGCCATTTGGGCCAATGCTTTGCAATTACCTAGTCACATTGGCATGCTCTGGTTGAACATTCTCCGAGCTGGTTCACTTCTCCTTCTCTTTTGGTCAGCTCTTGCATCGAAGGGGGTCATTTTACAGGATGGAAACACCATCACAACCACCACTCATCAACCACATCACAGTCACCAGGCAAGAAACACTCATCCGATGAGCAAACATGTAGTTGATATATATCTACTCTATTTCACTCCCACTTCCATCCCTCATTCACCCACCTAACACCCCGCAACCCCAGTATAAGCATCAACCCCCCTCTGAATATTCGCCGTAATCTTCCCCGCCAACGCCGCCGCCGTATCCTTCAACGTATCCGAAACCTTCGCCACAATAGCATCCGCCAGCGCCCCCGCCGCCGCCAACTGCGCCTCCAAATCCGCCAGCGTATCCGGGCCCAGACAATTCGCTACAAAGACATCCTTCTTCGCAATCGTGTCGTCGACGACGATGGTGACGTGGTCGTTGGCCGTGTTCACGGGGGTGACGAGGCCGAGGGCGTCGAGGTCGCTGAGGACGGGTTGCGCGTTGGCGGTTGTTACGCCGGCGTTGATGGTGGCGACGAGCGTGTCAGAGGCGGCGGCTACTGCGGCGCCGTCACCGCTGGTGTAGGCGTTGACGGCGACGTCGAGGGCGTCGGCGTCGGTTTGGATGTTGGCGATGATTGTTTGGAAGGCGGCGAGGTCACGGAGGGAGAGGGGGGTGGCGGTGGTGGTGAGGGCGAAGCTTAGGGCGTAGAGGGGGGTGGAGAACTTCATGTTGATGGTTGGTTGGTGGTTGGTACTTGATTGTGGTAGATTGTGATACTTGAAGATGAATGATTTGATGGGGAGGGATATAGAGGATTCAAGACTCGTTTATATAGTCACCCAAGCCGAGGCCTCATCTTCATGTGCTCGGTGTGTTGCGTGTTGCGTGTTGCTCAATAACTTCGTCTTCAACATGTGCTCGTACGTCTTGGCTCCAGGGACGAATTGGGCAGCAACCCCGTCCCCTACTCCTGCTCCGGGGTATTGTCGCTGCATTTTTGGGTTTGGCGCCGCCGCTACTGTCGATGATGCTCAAGCGTCCTCGGCGAGCCCCTCACCAGCCTGTTTAGTTTTCATCTCGTTCATCCCATCAACGAAGGCATCTCGGAAGGCAAGTCTGCCCAGGACGAACGTCTCTCAGAGTTCTCATCATTTCTCTCTAACCCGTCAAAACGTGGCAAACACGGGACAAAAAAACGATTATCGTTGCCAATGCAGCGTGGATCATGGTGTCGCCATCACAATAAGCATAACAAATGATCGGACCCCTGCAAATTGCGGGGGGTTAGAATCGTGATGATCTATTCCCGTAGCGGGCCATGCCGGCATTACCCCACGGGGTAAAATCGTGCACTGGCCATCTGCCATTGGTGGCCTTGGCCGGTTTCCCCTTTCCCCCCTCGTGAAAGCCGTCACAGGGGAGGGTGATCAATTAAAGAATCCAGCCAATGGAGGGGTGGTGAGAGTGAAGATGGTATATTAACACCTGCTTCATTGAGGAAATGAGGGGTATCGAACTATTTGAGAGATGATGTGCCGTGGTTTTGGCATACGTTTATAATCTATGCATGACAGCCTTAAAACTTGAGAATCCTCGGTATTTTCAAGTTATGGAATGACATGAGGATGTAATGTTGACAGCTGAATGCCTGGGGGTGAGGGGTAGACAGGACAGCTGTCTCATTTTTCCCCACGTTCTGTCATCACAGTACCACAAAACTTCAGTTTCGGCGATATTATTGATCCAGGACATTAAGACACGGCGAGCAGTGAGAATGAAGGGCGGGGTAAGACTGTCGTCCACATGGTTTGGAGCATATCCCGGCATTATAACTCACAATATCCATGAAAACGCACGTCCTCCATGTTACCATTTATTACATCCTCATTAATATCACACTCGTAGTAACCATGGAAACACAATCTCCAATTCTCCAAGTATTATATTACCTATAAATCACCTATATCTGACGCACTCCCTCCCATAATACCCATGGCAAGCACGTTATCCGAGTGCTATAATATCTCTATTATTCACCCCTATATGTGACGCATACTCCTCACAATCCTATGTACCCCTTTCTCCAATTCCCTGATAAATACTCCGCGTCTGGGGTCCTACAATAACTGACTGTTTTATAATAGCAGCATGAACCGCCGTAGTCATGCCGGTATACCTGGTGGACCTTCAACTTGGCAACGGTGACGTTTCTGTTGCCGATAGGTGGATGAAAGAAGATACCGCTGTCTCAGGAGATACTGGGGATGGTCCCAGCTTCGTACCTGCAGCTATTGGCGACGCAGAGCGCACCCACAAGCTCGGAGTGATGATAATGCTGCATTCGGTGGTAGATTCAACAGCGGCAGCAGCAGTAAGAGTCCAGTGAGGGCTGCTGTGGCTGGATGATAATTTACATGTTGATCGCATTGGTGTCGACGATCGCAGTGCTAATAGTCTGGAATGTGCAGATCAGATCGCGCAACTCACCTTTACACCCAACATATATCCCCCACAGCATCGCAACAATTTGAACCTCGTATAACTCCAAATATATCGGTGTCGACGACAACTTAAAGCTCGCCGATCTTTGCATGTGCCGAGCCGTGTCTGGATGTGGCGCCGCCAAGGATCCACGCCACATCTTTAATCGGCAGCGGGCTGCCATTTGCTGGAGAAATCATGCCTTTGGAAAGTGGGAATGCGGCTCTTCGTGAGCCTCGAGGAAAAAGAGAAAATATAATTTTATTTTGATAATTTTATAATTACGGTCCTATTGAAGCCATAAAGATTCACCACCATCGTCAGAGTTGAAATAATATCAATCGCCCACATCTCACTCCCCGCAGTCCGGTGGCCTAAATACGTAAGTAAATGGCTTTCTCATAAAGTTTCTTGTCCTCCTTGACCTATTTTTTGTCAGCAGCATCGACCACAAAATATTGTTGGCCGTATATTTTTCTCATTCACCAAGCGGCTTTAGCTCACTTGGGAGAGCGCCAGACTGAAGATAACTTCGGTTCGATATCTGGAGGCACTGTGTTCGATCCACAGAAGCCGCAAACTTTCTGCGAGTCGAGGATCACCTCGATTAGAACACAAATATTTTTTTACTTTTTTTTGCATTTCTTTTCGGCGAAGGGGATGGGCGGGGTAAGGACGGGCCTCTTTTCATTCTCCGGCCTGCATCCCTTCCATCCGCCTGGCTTTCATCCATATAAGGAAGCGACGACAAAACAAGAATGACACCCGCAAGATCGCTCTTTCCCCATTAATTAGTCACGGTCGTCCCTTCCTCACTTAGTCGGTCATTCCTTCCTCACTTAGTCGGTCGTTCCTTCCTTCTGGAGCCGGTCGTTCCTTCCTGTTAGAGCCGATCGTTCCTTTCCTTTGGAGATGATCGTTCCTTCCCTCTGAGGTCAGTCGTCCCTTCCTTCATAGCTGATCGCCCTTTCCCCGTTACTTATTCTTTCATTCTCTTTTAGACGTTAGTCTCTTCTTTATTCAACGAAGAGTTCATTCCCTTAGCAACCAGCCGTTCTTTCGATTTTGTAATTAGTAGCTGGCTGTTCCTTCCCACATTGATATATTAGTTGTTCCTTCCCTATTATAGCATGTAGGTTGTTTCTTTCGCTCTCCTGAGTAGCTAGTCGCCCTTCACACCTTACCCAGGCACTCCTTCCTTCGCCCCTTACTTTTTAAGCCTGACTGCTGAGTGTGAAAGCCAGCGTGGTAAGAACAACATGTCAAAAGTTACACCATCCATCGATTTGGGTGAAAGGACCAAGGGTAGCTCTCGCCCACGTCTCTGTGCAGTCCGGCATTGTAGAACACGATTCCATTCGGTGGGGCTCTATCAAGGCGTACCTACCAAAACCTTCCCTTAGCAATAGCCCTGCCATGCCATGAATTCCCACCCGTATATCTAGCGCCCAAACTCCACGAAAAGCACTCACTCCTCACTCATCATCCGCCGGCATCTCGTCATCAATATACCGTATCAGCGATATCCGCATCTCCGTCGTATCATTACCCTTCAGCACATCGCTTATAAAGTGCGCTTCGACCTGCATCTGTACCATTTCCAGCGCGCCCCTCAGTACCCCGCAGAAGATGTTCGAGAACCATAGCTCCTCCTGTGCGCGCCCATCATCGGGTAGCTCTACAAAGTCCGCCAGCGGATTCTCCTCAAAAATCAGCGAGAACTGTTTGTTGTCTGTCGTCCAGTTCGTCACCGTTGGAGTGATGTTGAGGAAGATCTTGAAGCCGACCTGGTGGAGCAAGTGAGCATGTGCGTGCCAAGACGAAAGAGGGGATGGGGATGGCATATATACCTTTGAGATCATGTCGGCCGTCTCTTTGAAGTTTGAACACCTGCGCATTGAGTTCGATTTTGCTAGGTAGTCTTCGATCAGGCGGAGTCCGATGTTGTAACCCATCTTGTCCAGTTGCTTGTTCACTTCGACGTAATCTCCCTCGTAGTCGCGGCATAGCTGTGCGACAATTGTGCCGTATGTGAGGGTAACGAGCTCGGCATTGACTTTATCTATCCGGCTTCTGTATTTGATTAGTTTATGGAATCGCACGGGGCTCATGAACCTTGGTGGTAGTAGGCCGTTGCTTCCACAGGTCAAGGAGTAGGAGACTCACTTCCACACCCTACTCGAGGGTTAGCATCGTATATGCATGTCAACTGTGGGATTGCTTACTCTTCGCCAACTCTTGCAGCTTTGTTGGACGACATCGTTGGTGCAAGTACCTCGTGCGTACGTCAAAGTGTTATATCAAGGGTTGAAACGTTGTTAGTAGCGTCCGCAACTACTGAAGCTGTCCGCCTCGCTCACGCGGCTGAACCCCCATGGAAGTAACCTGGCTACTAAAGTTACTAGCGCGAATCTGGGACTTTCGCGGGTTCTCAAAATTGTTGCGCCTCAGGTAGGTAGCCAATACTCGAGTACAAACGACCCTCACGCAATAACGTCCTCCAACTCCTCCCAACTGCCACGACTTCTCAATCTCCTGCAACGAAAGTATGTCGGCCGAGAAGCGCCCAGCAGAAGATTTCGGGTCCAATCAACTCGTGGTGAAGAGGACCAACAGGCGGGACTCGACACAGCTAGCAATCAAGAATGGCGCTGGTAATGGCGCGCTCATCCAAGCACAACCGCGTACGAGCGGGCTACAAGCTCCTGTGATGGAGCTGACGGGGCACTCTGGCGAAGTGTTTGCGGCCAAGTTCAACCCAGAGGGTAATTACATAGCATCGGGCTCCATGGACAGGTCAATAAGTATGTATTTAAGCTCCCAACTCCATGTACATCTAGCTAACCATACAAAGTGTTATGGCGGACCTACGGAGACTGCGAAAATTACGGAATACTCAACGGACACAAGGGCGCCGTCCTCGATCTGCATTGGTCGCGCGACTCGCGAGTGCTGTTCTCTGCGTCGGCAGACATGCACCTGGCCTCGTGGGACCTTGAAACGGGAATGAGGATACGAAGACACGTGGGCCATGAAGAGATAATCAATTGTATGGATGTGAGCAGGCGCGGCGAGGAGCTACTCATCAGCGGCAGCGACGATGGATGCATTGGAATCTGGGACCCGCGCACGAAGTCCGCGGTCGACTTCATCGAGACGGACTTCCCTATCACAGCGGTAGCACTGTCGGAGGCTGGCAATGAGTTGTACAGTGGCGGCATCGATAATGATATTAAGGTGTGGGATACGAGGAAGAAGGCGGTGGTATACTCGATGCTGGGGCACAATGATACGATTACCTCGTTGAGAGTTAGCCCAGATTCGCAGACGCTCCTGTCGAATTCTATGGACTCCACGGTCAGGACTTGGGATATTCGCCCATTTGCGCCTGCTGATAGAAATGTCAAGACCTTTGACGGCGCGAATGTGGGCATTGAGAAGAATCTCATTCGGGCGAGCTGGGACAAGGATGGCAAGAAGATTGCGGCCGGCGCGGGCGACGGCACAGCTGTGGTCTGGTCAAATGATACTGGGAAGCTGCTGTATAAGTTGCCAGGCCACAAGGGAACGGTCAATTGTGCAGAGTTCTCTCCAGGGCCTGAACCGATCAGTAAGTTTACCTCCTTCCAAACATGTGAATATTCAGGGACAAGCCTGTTATGCCCTTGCAGAAGCATTTACTGACTTTTCGCCCTGCAGTCCTCACCGGCTCATCTGATCGTAACCTCCTCCTCGGCGAACTGAAGTGATAACCGGCTAGCGCGACGACATACAATGGATGGGAAGGAGTCGACGCTCCAAGGCGCAAGGGTTGCAAAGCGGGGGAATTGCAAATCGCAGAAGACCGCGAATTGTTGTGTAAGATGATAAGAAGAGTAATTTGCTTACCGGGAGCTTCGATATCTTATCCTGTATATTGGCAAGCATATACCGGCCGCGGGAGGACATGTGGAAGCACCACGGAGGTTACATGCCGAGGCTATGGACAGGGAGTGATATGGAATCATCTCGCTCTCTATTATTTAGGTATATTGCAACTGGGGACTTGTCCGAACCTAGATGCGGCCTTTCAATATTCCAACATGGAAGTCTAACACGGAGGATGGTCTCCTTATGGACAGCACAAGTTTGATGATGGTGTAGCGCGGGAAAATGAGAGGAGGTAGCAGAAAAGTGGCTTGGCCACTACTTGACATAATACACATTACTATCCCAGAAGATAATCGGAGTATTATACACAAATTGGCAATCCCAATCTCAGACAATAAACTTTTTGATTTATTCTAGCATTAACAGCGCATGTGAATCGCAAATATATTGTCCCCCCCTGCCCCTCTTATCAAACCATCCCCGACAGCCAAATGCGCGCGAACCCCTACACGGGTTTTGAAGCGAGCATGCTGAAACAACAACCACCCACCCCCATCACCACAACTGGCTCCCCCGTAATCAACCCCCAAACACCCGTAGTCCCAGCCTACTCTACGTGTCGCAAAGCAATGGCTGATCCAGACGCTTTCCCGGCAGAACATGCTGTTTGGACCTATGTGCAATCCGTGCTGTGTTGATCGAGGAGGCATGTTCCACGGTTTCCGGAACCCCTCTCACGCCCACCCGGCCGCAGTTGGGTAGACCAGCTTGATCGGTTTGCTGTCCTGGTATTTCCACTCTCCCTCCCTCTCTATCTCCTACCGTCCTATGTCCATTGAGCTTGCTCTGGTTTCCTAATTGTTGTTTCATGTTAGGAGGTGTTCGTTGTTCTGTTGGCGGTTGATTCACTCGTTCCCTCTCCATCCTCCTTTCAGTCTGTCCTTCTCTTTCGTGCGTTGTCGTTTTCTCTTCCTGCGTGTTGATCACTGCGAGAAAGTGCGTCTGTTGTGCTGGAACTGGCGACCCGGGGAAGCACGAACAGAGTTGGACAGGATTCCGCTCGCCATCCACTCGTTATCCTGGCCTGGTTGCCAGTCGACCAACCTTTCTGCGAAGCACTGGACGACTCGACCTCGTACTACCAAGGAACGCGCAGGCTGGCTTGCTGACGGGCTGAGAATGCTTATGAGATAAACACGCTACTTCACTAAGGTGGACGCGGTTGTGGCCTTGCTACATTGCACTTATATCGCGACAAGTCCAAGCTCCCGTCCAAGCTCGATATTGACCGTCGTGGCCTTCGTCAAGCTCCGAGCTCACGTCCCTCTGGTCCCCTGCCACCGTCACGATGTCTTCTGATAATTCAAACCGTCGGGCTCCTCGCCGTGGTTCTCGCCGGCCAGCACATATCACGACACTCCGCCAGGGCATCCACCAACTCTTCAATGGTCAATCCGAGGTCGGGGCCGCCCCAGCACCTCGCACTCGCTCACGCCCTCAAGTGCCCGACAGTCCCAAGACCCCACGTCTAATGCTCGACACCTTCTCCCAGTCTCGGTTCAATCTTCCCCATATCCAACGCACCTCGACAACATCCCCTTCCAGGTCGCCGACTTACGTCTCTCCCACAATGGCAAATATCTCTACCCCGCCGCCTGTCGAGCGCACACCCGCCAACTACCACCCCTCATCTCCAGATATGTTCCATATACTCCAGCCAAGCACATCTATACCACCACCCCCACCAACAAGGCAGAATACAGCAGAGCGGCTGCGCCAATTCAGTGGCGCGGATCGAGAGGAGCTAGTCCTGGTCGAGGCTATATCACGGCGTGACCCGCGCCAGAAGAAGAAGAAGACCAGGAGGCAGAAGAAGGCAAGAGCACACACACAATCTAGACAATCCTGTTTCCCGGGGGTCACGAGTTTGGTTCTGCGCCGGAAGGCGAGGCACTGTGCACTATCTGCTATGCTTCTTATAATCGTACTCTCACTCTGTAAGTCTCCCTTACCTCTGTCCCTGACCTAGAATATCCTTAAGCTAATCTACTACCTTCTAGACCTCGGTCTCGCGCTTTCCACCCACTACATCTCCCAAGAGTTCCACGTCCTCCTGATCCTCATCATCCTCGGCCTCACAATCTTCTTCCTCCACTCCTTTGTCACCCTCGTCATCCTCCTCCTCAAGCCCCGCCCCGCACACGGCTTCATTCCCGACATGGAAAGCATGCACGTCTCACCTCTCGGCTACGCCACCCCGGCTATACCTATCCGCGTCACCCTCGGCCGGGATGAAGAGGCACTTATCGGTTCTCAGAGTACTCCTAGCGAGGCCAACGCCAACGCGAAATCCGTAGCTCCTCCGCCACCTGCTTACGGGTTGTGGAGAGAGAGCGTGCGCGTGGATCCCGATCGCTTATTCTGGGCACGCAATGCGGCAGCGCCAAGGAGAGAGAGTCACGACCAAATACGGGAGGAGGGGGAGGCGCCGAGAAGGCCGCCGAGCTATGTGAGTGATGATGGGGTGGAATATGTAGTTGAGGCAGCAGGGAGGAATATCGCGCCCACAACAGACGTGCCGCTACCTGTGCATCCGAGTGAGAGGGGAAGAATAGGGGGCATGCCGGAGTTTGGACGTGCTGGGGTGGTGAGGATGTGTGGATAGGGTGGCTGAGGGGTTGGGTAGGGCGTAATGGCGTATTCGTGGATGGACCGGTGGAAAATGGTAATGGAGTTATTGGAAGATTAGGGATGCGACGATGGTGATGGGACTGTAACAAAATATGCTATTGCTAGAGTACTGATATTCAGCAATATCAATGTGGTTGAGCTCTATAGTAGTCAAACATGCTTGATTGGAGATAAAGGGGTACGCATATTATCTTTACTGAGCAGCTCCAAGAAATTAGAATCGTGCTGATGCCTTAGGGACATGAAATGGCATTGCAATAGCCACAGTGGCAATTCATTCTTGCTGATTAGCATTCTTAGAATCGAGATATTCAAAATAAACATATATGAGTACCACGATTGAAACAGTAACCATAAAAGCGAGCAGAAGGAGCTTGAATTCGGAAGAAACAGATAAGAAAAATACCGCCGATCTCCCGGCCAAGAAGTTCTAAAGGCGTTGCCATTGCAAGGTTATTTCATTTCACATAAGCATCATCGCGATTCTGACTTCTTTGTACGGCCCAAGATCTTGAAACTAAGGCTTGACGATTCCCCAAGGCTTGGTGGTTTCCCGAGACTAGATAGTTTCCCAAGACTTAATGATTTAACAAGAGTTTGTTTCTCAAAATGTGATCCATGGTGTTCTTTCGGAGCTTGTATGTGTTTTTGTATAAGTTTATAGTTGCTGGTATTTGGTATCTGGTATTACAAAGGTGAAGGTATTGGAGAGATGAAGATATTCTCATATCGTCACTAATCGTTCGGGGCTACTCGTGCCTAGCAGAAAACCTTTCGAGGGTTATGGCAACTGATAATGTGATAAATATAGCTCCAAGTTATCAGGAGCCTTTATTTTATTTACATAAGTTGCTGTACGTAACTGCCATGAAAGGTTATCTAACCTCTTGGTAGTAATATAGGTCGTTTTCTTAGACTTGCAGGCGGTGCACTCTTACCATCGTACGATTATTGTCTTCCACGGGCCGTGAAACATGTTTCATATTGATCAGTCTCAGTAACCCGTCACCCAGAGGGACACGAAATCCACAAAATCCGCTGGGCATTTCAGCATTGATTCAACGACCTACTATACTATCACACTACCACCGGAGGTCTATCTACACCCTTCTCCCGTTCACAGCCCACTGTCCAATCCTTCCATCCTCTGCCCGTTCAATATTTTCCCTTTCCACCTCACCACATACCATGGCCGCCTCCATATGGTTTCTCCCCTTCCCCTCCTCCCCTTACTCTCCGGAGATCAGTTCAGTTCCAAACCACTGGATCAAATTGTGCCAATATCGTCAAAAGGTATCTACCAGGTTCCCGGGTTTTTGTTGCAAAGTCGTAAAGAAGGAAATGGATAACGGTAACGAAAAACGAGATAAAAGTGCGCAAAAGCAAAAAATGTAACGAGCTTTTAGGGCGACGACAATTTTTTTCCCTTTTCATGTCGAAGCCACACCCATGATCAGACCAGGCGCCGGTGAATAAAGACGTTTCCGCGACAAGCAAAGCCAAGAATGTATTTCGTGATGAGGATGCCAATACCGATTTGCGTATTAAAATGGAGCAGCGAGTGTTGGTTACGTATTTATGTCCAAATAGAAAGTAAAAAAGGCCGATGTTAAAGTAGTCAAGTCGTTATGTTAGGTCATCGGAACCATTCGTGAAGCGGAGCTCATTGTATTTAGGCAATTGGCGCAATACCGGCGACAATTTGGTTGCCATCAACATCCAGTCCCATTGGGACTCTCTGGGACTGTGGGCAGTCGCGAGAGATATGACCAGCCTCTCCACACTGGTAACAGGTCTTGCCCGCAGTGTTGAGAGGACCGCCATTTGGCGCGGTGCAGTCACGGCTGATGTGGCCGAACTTGCCGCACGCGAAGCACTTCAGTGCCTGAGCCTTGCAGTCGCGGGCAAAGTGGTTGCGCTCACCGCACTTGTGGCAGGTGGTTGGGCGAGGGCCCTGGAAAGCTCCTCCGCGTGGGGCGAATCCGCCCTGGAATCCGCCGCGAGGAGCGAATCCACCACGGCCAACGCCAGGACCCATTCCAGGAGCCATTCCACCAACGCCAGGTGGTGCGCTGCAGTCGCGAGCAAGATGGCCTGGGAGGCCACAAGAGTAGCAACGTCCCGAGGTTCCAGCAAGACGGAGGGTTGGGCAATCAGCCTGGACGTGTCCAATACCGGAGCATGAGTAGCACTGCTTTGCCTCAGTGGTGCGTGGGAGCGGGCAGCCATTCGATTCGTGTCCGGGTTGCTTGCAGTTATAGCAGAGACGCTCAGCGGAGGAGCACTCGTTTGCTGTGTGCCCAATTTGGCCACATTTGTAGCAGGCGCGGCGAGATAGAGACGACATGTTGTGTAGAGTGTGATCTGGAGAATTTGTAGTTAGCATCCGCTATTTTTGCAATAATATTTATAATTTAAGAAATGTCGTGTCCAGGGTAGTCTAAGGGCATTGATCTGTTGATCGACCCCATTGTCGTACTTCTGGATCTCTTCACCGCAAGAGTAAACCTCCATAGTGTATAGTTACGCCACCATCCGTCTCAATTTGTGTGTTGAGGGTAGCAGCGAAGATTTGTCGAAAGATCGAGTGGTGCCACGAAAGTTTTGATTATGCGACAGGTCGAGCTGCAGTTGCGTTGTTCCTGCATATCGTTGGGCTGTACAGGCATCCATGGATCCTTGTGGGCGAAGTTTCTCTCCGAAGTCGTGCAAAAAGACAAAGCTTAAACAATCACCAAACTTACATTTCAACGTAATTCCTGGTCAACAGCTTATTTTGTCCTTTCCTAGCTTTCCAACTTCCTTCGTTCGACTTCTTCTGCTTCTCCTTCTCTCCTATTCAACAACAACAACGTCAACTTTCGCGTAGACTTCAAGATAATCGGTTGATTGTTGATAAAGATGTGCAAACGAAAGAGTTGCTCGGAACTCGTGGAGAAATCTCTTAAGGGTATTAGCTGCGGTTTCCCGCTCCGCTACTTCTCTACCGAATGCGACCGAAACTTCCAAGCTCTCACTCGTCGAGCTACGCCACGCACTTGCCTTGCATAGGATTAGCGGTCGTGATAGCAACAAAGCCAAACGGGAACAAGGGGCAAACCCAACAGTGGTTGACCAATTGACGGTGTTTACCGCCAATTGAAGGAGCGATGGGGCGCGACATGACCCAGCAAAAACGTGACTCTGATGACATTTGCTGCGTCATACAAAAGTACATACAACTTTGTTCCTTGAAGTTGCCCAAAGTTGCCACAATTCGCGGCCCAGAACGTACATCGCTGTACTCAACTGTGTGTATGGCTTTGGCTCGAGGCGAAGAAATCAAGTTACTCGAGTGTACACGATGGCGTCGATGGCCTCTTGAGGTTTATGACATGTCTCTTTCGTGGGCCAAAATGCTGGAGCAGCCCCCAAACACCTGGTGCGACGGTCAAAGCTGCTTGTCGGCCGCTAGGCCGCCTTGCCTCCTTGCAAGTGCATGTAGCCATACGGGTAATTCGATATCCCCTCCATTATTGCATGGTTGTTCATGTTTGATCAGCCAACAGGAGCGCCGTTTCACACCAGTTGCTTGGACCCAGAGCGTCGGAGACGGAGACGTGAGAGGCTGGGTGGTTGCCAGCCACTCGGTGCATATTCACACAGATGGTCAACAGTCAACCAGAGGATATAGACTCGAGGTCGTCCTCAACCACAATAACATAACTCTTTATGTCTCGTGAGGTTGTTGGAAGGGCGTCGTCGTTCAACATGCTAGCAGTTCATGTTTCAAGGACTGCAACAGCACCACGGCGGTGGACAGGGTTCATATGTAATGTTATATTCCATATAGTTGATATCATTTTTTGTTTTGTATTTTTTTAAACTCGTCGGTTCGTCTATTGACAAACAATTAGCATATTGGTCTGTATTTCATTTTTGGAGAACTGATTGGAATATTTCTGAGCCTTCCATAGCCTCATGATTTTGTACTATATCTTCCAATGCTTAGCCACGCAGTCTGCCTTCATATATGGGTCAATTGAGTTTAGTCTTTGTGTGAGTTCGCTCGGAATTATCTTGGATTATATATGTTGAAGATACAGGCATTCTGAACTCTCCAAGCATCCAGAAGCCTTTTCTCGAACCTCAGAATGGCTATTGTATTCTATACAATATATATTGAAGCTAGAAACTCCGGGCAATTAGATTTCATTGTCTGCTGGCTACAAGATACAACACAGAGGCAAAGAGAGTGTGAAGTATTCCTGGGAGGATGACCGTAGATACGGAGTGTGCAGCCTCACTTCAACAAGTGAGCCTAGCGCTATCCCAATTGGGCTTCTGTTTTGTGCAGTATCTCACACAGCTCTTCCATCTCCTCTCCGTTTCCATACTATTCCTCCGTACAGTATCATATACAGGGTTCAATCGACCCCAAACAATCTCTATAGTGAATACAGCCCTATCTCTATTTTCATAGGACTGGCAACTTACTTTTATGACTTGACATTCATGACATACGTTCTTTGATCTTTTCCTTGTTTCTCCATAGATCCGAACCTCAGCAAGGCTGCTTGAGATACGCAGATTTAGTAAGAGTCACTATTCTAGACAGCTTATTTGAACAAAGCATCTTCATAATCATCATGGCGCCAGCTTCAATCACTGGCGATATTGATGTCAGCGAAGAGGCAAGCCAACCATCTACTAATTGACTGACCAACATTGACAATTCCCAGAATATGCTTGTAATTGTCGACATTGATAGCATCCAAGCCCACGGTAAGTCGCCCGAGATTTGGTATGGACTGAGCATCTTTAATTGTAGCAGGCGTATCAGCATCAGACATTGCGAAGCTCAAGCTGAATGGAATCCACACTGTGACTGTGAGCATCCACCATACACACTGTATGCTGTACCGTTTTCTTACTTTACAAGGGCGTTCTGTCTATGACAAGGAAGAAGATGGAAAGAATCAAGGGATTGTCCGAGGTCAAAGTCCTCAAAATCAAGGAAGCGGCCGCGAAAATGATGGTGACAATGAACGAATATCTCATCCGACTGCCGCCAGCTAATACTCTTGGTAGCCCGATGCGAATGGCTTCGTAACTGCCACTGATCTGGCCGTCAAACGCAGGCAATGTATGAAGATAAGCACGGGAAGCAAACAGCTTGACTCGATCCTCCTTGGGTATGGCAATTGAATCAGACAAGAAGACAGCATTGACAAGTCACAGGGGTTTCGAGACTATGAGCATCAGTGAAGTATACGGCGAGTTCCGTACGTATGATTCCTGTTTCTATGAACGCTGAATGGGATACTGAGTTATCACAGGCTGTGGAAAGACGCAGATATGCCATACTATGGCTGTCATGGCTCAGCTGCCAAAGGTGATAAAATGCACCCCTGTATTACTTCAACTAGGAACTTACTGAAACAATCACAGGAGATGGGAGGCGCAGAAGGCAAAGTCGCCTGGATTGGTATGTTTTTTCCCATATAGCCAGGTGGATAAACCTGACGATAGGCAGATACCGAAGGCACGTTTCGTCCGGAGCGAATTGCGCAGATTGCTGAGCGCTTTGGTGGTATGACCCCCGAAAAGAAACCCCTTACTCTGCTACTTAGATCTAATCCCTTTTCAGTTGACCCGGAGCAAGCTTGTGATAACATATGTGTCTCTCGAAGTCTCAACAGCGAGGTTTGTCAACATAGCGCCTTTGAGAGGGAGTGGACCGAGACTAATACTGTACAGCACCAGTATGAACTGCTGGATGTTCTAGCATTCAACTTCTGCGGTGGCGAATATCGGCTTCTGGTAATTGATAGTGTCATGGCCCTTTTCCGAACAGACTATAGCGGCCGCGGCGAGCTTGCAGAGCGTCAGCAAGCCCTGGGCCAGTTCCTGAAGCGTCTTGCATCTTTGGCTGAGGAGTTCAACGTTTGCGTCGTGATGGTAAGCTTGACATCCATAGCTTCATATGATTTAGACTGACACTCCGGAGACCAACCAAGTTCAATCTGATCCTGGAGCCAGCGCTTTATTTGCCGGTGCTGACGGGCGTAAACCTGTTGGTGGCCATGTTCTTGCGCACGCCTCGACCACAAGGGT
The DNA here is from genome assembly GCA_001630605.1 of Pseudogymnoascus pannorum. Lineage (NCBI taxonomy): Eukaryota > Fungi > Ascomycota > Leotiomycetes > Thelebolales > Thelebolaceae > Pseudogymnoascus > Pseudogymnoascus pannorum. The sequence goes on along the minus strand of LNAS01000222.1, from coordinate 37,532 downwards.
TCTCCTTCGCAAAGGTCGTGGAGAAGAGCGGGTTGCCAAGATCATTGATTCGCCAAGTAAGTCACAATTTAATTGGCACTGTACCTATATACTGATACCTAGTAGACTGCCCGGAGCGTGAGGCTACATATATCATAACCAACGGAGGCATCAGTGACCCTGAGAAGGTGTAATTGGCGGCGACCTCGCTGGCGTGCTGGCTGTTCATGATTTCCACCTACAAAGCGCAAAGATGTCACATTGCAATAATAACTCGAAGATGCTAATTCTGCTCAACTACCTATACCACAAAATATTCCAGCTTAATAGTGCCGTTAGCATTGGACAAAAATGAATAAATAGAAGCTCAAACCCCAGCTTGGGGTGGTTAACCGCATTTGACTTGGCACATGATACTGATAAGATAATGATTTTACTTTTGGTGATTTCTTTCCACACCAGTTCCTGAGACCCAAGCATTTATTGTAGGACCACCATCGCGACTTCAATCGCATACGCCTCGCCACGATGCCAAAAGAAATTGCCTCTATTGGAGAATACTCCATTCTTCCAGTATCTATACCTGAAACGAGCGCATACGCCGTCAAGGCTGTACACAGCATCTACGTCCGCCCTCATGCACCTAAAATCCCCACGCCCTCAGACTCACGAAGTCTTTTCCTCGTCAACATCCCAATCGACAGCACAGAGCAGCATATCCGGTCGATTTTCTTGTCACTGCTTGGTGCTGGGAGGTTTGAGACCGTTATCTTCGAGAACGAGCGACAGAATGCACCGCTTGTCACAGAGACGAAGTTAGTACAGAGCGCGAAGAACAAGAAGAGGAAACATGCGGATGCTGTTGTCGATAATGCAGAGATGGCGGAAGATGCCTTGCCTAAGGCCTGGGATAGGAATTTGCACCGCAGTGGAAGCACGGCTGTTGCGGTGCTGGCGGATGCGAGGTGTGTGGAGCATGCGCTGAAGGCGATCAAGAAGGCAAACAAGAGCGGAGAGTACCCCATCTGGGGAGCGGGCGTCAGTGGTATCCCTGCATTGGGATCATCAAGATACATGGCGCATCAGAAATTGACATATCCCCCGAAGGATGAGCTGCAAGCTGCAGTTGACAACTTCATGGCGGAGTGGAATAGGAAGGAAGAGGAAGCTGCGAGGTTGGCGAAGCGTCAACGCAATGTTCCTGATGAAGATGGATTTATCACCGTCACTCGCGGTGGAAGGGCCGGTCCCGCACGACAGCACGATGCGGAAGAAGCTAGGAAGAAGGAGCTAGAGAAGGAGGAAGCGAAGAGGAAATCTATGGGCGACTTCTACCGATTCCAAGGCCGCGAGAGGCGCAAGGAGGAGCAGGGCGAACTCCTCAAGCGATTCGAGGAAGACAGGAAGAGGGTGGAGAGCATGAAGACCGAGAGGCGGGGACGGTTTAGACCGGAATAGGGAATGTGTATTTGAGGTATGGCAAATGCCCTTTCGATTCTTCCTCCCTCGTGTTTTATTATAATGGGCTACACATGTGATGACTCCGCGGGGCCATAGAAGTCTGGGTTCGCTGATGGGCCGATACCCACGGGGAATCCTCACTATGACTAGAAACACCGCATAAAACAATCTTCTCAACTTTTCTGATGTGTCTCTTGCTGTCCTGGATACTCTCTAATCATCTTCCATATACAAGACTCTGACTGAGAATTTAGATATCAATCGCACCAATGGTTACGGGAATTGGCATCCTGATTTGACAACCCGTAGCACGGCAGAATACCATATTAGATACGGCTCAACAATGTCGTTCTCGTGATGGTAAGGCCCCTGGTTACCAGCCCCGACCCCACCTAAGCCTTCATCACGCACGCCCGAAACGAGCCCGCACGACTAGCCTCCACCCGTCGCCCCCAAATAATCTACCAACATCGACCTCAAGTCTAGGCGTAGGTTTGTCTCACTGCGTCTCTACAAGGGACGGGCCAGGGATGGCGCACCTGCTAGTTATGATCCTAGACCTGAATGGCGATCAAGGGATTGAGGGTCTAGAACATCTCTAGCTTCTCAACTTGCAATTGGTAGAGAGGCAGAGGTAGGCTGGGTTGAAGGAAATTATACTAGCGATACTGGTGTTTGCACTGGTTACCAACCTGGGCTGGGTTGACGATAGAGCTTACGAATACCACAGTTCCAGTACGTGGGCTCTGTCTACCACCAGTGTACGTAGCAGCTTTACACTCCCCAGACGCAAAGAGCCACATTATCCTACTTCAGGCATCATTTTTTGATGATACGTGCGCCAGATGCCATGATAATGACTAGAGCATAATATCAACATGATACCTTTTTGATCCATCCACTTTCAACACACCACCCTCATCCCCATCTCCAACAGGCCCTAATCCGGCCCCAGTCTCAAAACATCACACATATCCTCACCATATCCAAAGACCCAACACAGTTATGTTAATTTAATGCTTTTTATTAATTTTTGCTTTGCTTTCAGTTATTCTTTTCTTCCCCAACACACGCATTAAAACGCGCTGTGGTTTCCACCCATCCCATTAGGTTATCCACCATCGTCCAGCAAGTGATAATGCTCTCTAATCCTCCGCTTTCTATGCCGCTGGCACGATAATTATACTATCAACACAAACCATCCTCCGCCCCAAAAAAAATCCAGCTTTTCTTTCAAAACAGTACACCCAGCAATGCCTGCAGAGCCAGCACCATGCATCCCCTAACTTTTCCTTCTCATCGTATCATCATCATCCCAGGAACACACACAGCTACGCCCTCGCGCCCTCAATCGACAACTCCAACTCCCCCAGCCCCTCCATCCTCCCCCTCCCCGCACTACCACTCATCCTCCTCCCCTCCTTCAACTCCCTTTCCGCCTCCATCAGCCTGCGTTGCACCCACGCGCGATAAAGTCTATCCCCCCTCACACTCTCACAATTCAGCAGCTCCGTCAGCGCAGTCTTGATCTGCTGGTTCACCTCCTGCAGCTTGCGGGAGTCCGAGTCGTAGGCTGCGGCCGCGGCGATGGAGTAGGGCGTTGGTGGGTAGGTCGAGGCGGGGTAGGAGAGGAGCGTGTCGATGGGGTAGGTGGAGAGGGAGAGGCGGAGGGATTCGTGTTGAGCGTGCAGGAGGAGGTATTGTTGGAGGGCGAGGGCGCGGCTGGGGGACGCGGCGAGGGGGTTGCTTCGGAAGGACATGGTGGTGGTGGGGGTTTGGAGGTTTGTCTGAGTAAAAGTGTGTTTCGAGAATGCTTTTGAGAGGGATTTGATGGGTTGAGATGGGATTCTCGTGGGCGCTGTTGTGAGAGATTGGATTTGAGCTGGAAGCCGTTTCTTGTGTGGATTTGCCTCTATTCCAATGCTTGTCGAGGATAGTGGATAGCTATACACTACTCTTCGATATCGAATAGCCGTTTGTATAATATAGATGATGTTCTGTATAGAATGTATGACGCTTCAAGCGGTCAATTCTCAATATCTTCCCGAAAACACTCTAAATAATCCAGTCCGTCAAGGAAGAGTAGGTAGTCGATAGTTGAAGAAAGAGCAATGAATAATTCGTTTATATATACCAACAGGCAATAACAGCCAGAATCAACCTATCACCCGGATCGTCCTTACCCTTATACCCTCATTCCCCACGCATTCTCAGACCATCATCCACCTCTGCCCCCACTACCCAAGCTCAGTGTTCTAGACCTCTGGGCACATTTACCTCTACTAGTAGTAACATGACGTCTTGGAACACCCGCAGCCCACCAAAATCCCTACAAATCCACCACGCAATGCCCCTCTAAAGCACCAATTGTAATCTACTATGTAACCAAGTACCGCGCGCTCACCCGCTCCTACCACACCTGCCCAGAGGAAACTAGCACATTGGCTCCCGGAGCTTGCGCAGCGACTGAGGCGGATGCAAATACGCGAGTTCTGCGTCTCTATGGCTCTTGTCTCGGCTATGCTCCTTCCCCCCCGCCCTGGAGATGAGAGGAGATGAGGGGATAGGGGCGGGGGTGCTGTGGCTGTTTAGAGTGTACGCCTGGCGTACTTTGGTTTACTGGGGAGGAGGGAGGCCCTCGTGGCTCAAACGCACAGCCAGTGCGCGGAGTCCACGACTTGCTACACTGTGTCGCGCAGCGGCGGTGATCATCAGGTCGGGAGGTGGGAGATGTGCAGACGGCTGGGGGTGGGACACGTCATTGCTTGGGAGAGGATGCGTGGATTGTTTTTTAAACTGCATTACTGCATTCTGCAGTCAGCAGTCGGGCTAGGAGCATGATGGGATAATGGGATGGGATAGGATAGGATAGGAGGAAGGATATTCTCGGCTTTGGAGGAGTCTGAGAGGGATGATGGATGGCGTGGACGGGTTGGAGTCTTGGGTGTGCTCGGCGGTACTATCTATATGTAGTGTAGGGCAGTGTGCTAATGGTAATGGGGATACTACAACACCATGCTACCATACCACAATACTAAATCACCATACTACAAAACTACCTCATCGTGAGGAATTATGTGCGAATGGCTACTGCGTATGTCTTAAACCGTGGTTGTCCTATCAGAGCACACGTGTAGATTACAACTACACAAACCACCGTCTGATATTCTGGTTACTGCGGGGTCTCACATCGGCACTATGCCCTACAACGGATTTACGGCGGCCTCTGATTGATCGATCGGTGGAACTAATCCATACTATACTCATACTATACAAAGTAGTATAACTTCTGCTGTTTCGACTTCTTATTAGGTTCTTATTAAAAATGGTCCCCTTGTTTTGTTTCAAGCGGCTCATAATTGTATGGTTCACCCAATTTTCGTTTCAAGCGGCTTATTACATATGGAGTTCGTGCTGTTTCAGGTATGAGAAAAAAAAAATGGATTAAAACAACCGCGAACAGTTTTGTGGAAATTAAAACATTACACGTTTTTTCACTTTCTTTTGCAATTAGCTGAATCGTAAAAAATGAAAGAAACTTTCTTAAAAATGGGTATTTTGTATTTCCAACTTCCACCCCTCATATTAACAAATCATGTTATAAAATTCCACTTCCTTCCATCTGGTATCAATCCTCCTCTCCCTTCACCAACAAACCCCCTACTGATTCTGCTTCTGAATATCATGTTCCGCTCCCCTCTGCAACGTCTTCCCCTCATCATGCTTCCTCTGCGCCTCAGCCTGCGCCTCCCTATCCCCCGTCAACCCGGCAACAGCACCCCCAACCGCACCGCTCACTCTCCCCGCAAACCCTCCCCCAAGATCATTCAACTGCCCCTGCGCCTCCTGTCCCTTCCCCGCAACATTCTGCTCGTGACCCTCGCGCTTCAACCCCTCCGCTCCCACCAACCCGCCGAGCGCCTCCTTGCCCGCGCCAACAGTCTGGTTCCACGAGCCCTTCTGGCGGTTGGGGTCGTCGCGCGCGACGCCGTCTGCGGTCGCGGTGAAGCCGGGGCCCTTAAATGTGGCGTGGCTGGCGGCGTCTTCGAGGTTGGCTTTGTCTTGCTTGGCTTGGCCGGCGTTGGTGTCGGCGGTGGAGCCGGTGAGGGAGCCGAGGGCGGATTGGACGGTGCCGCTGGCGGAGTCGATGTAGGACTTGATGGTTGAGGTGTTGTTGTCTGACATTTTGAGGGTGTTTGAGTTGTTTGGTTTGTGGTTTATATGTGGTGCTTGTTGAGTTTGATGTGAGTATGAAGTGAAGCTGTTGATGCTTATACGATATGATTGTTTGATGAAGAAAGAAAAGAACCACCTAACTCAGGAGATACCCCCCTTTATATACTCCCTTCTCCCCCTGAGGAAATTCATGGAATCGCGACTAAACATGGCCGCCCCGCGTCGACATGTGGGATGGAGGGGTAAACAGGAACAGCATTTCGAAATCCCATCACCACATTTAGCATCTACGTCATCGGTATTCCACGGTCCTTGGGCAAATTGGGAGATGTGATTGGTTGGCTGTGGATGTGACGTCATAATTTGTAAAAGATGTGGCAGCGAAAGTGGGATGGGGTTGGATGAGGGAGAAGCACCTTCCACAAGTTGCTAGATGGGATTCTCCACTGATGATTGACGCAGGGGTTTGGATCGTGATGGTGGTTCACGATGTGGATAGGGCCCAAGATGCAAGATGGCGTTCTCGGTATACAATGAACAACATCCATGGCCCCATGGTACATTGTTTGAAGGTATCACAGGGTTTGGAAAGTACAGCATTGCAAGTTATGTTTACGCGCGTCAACAAATACGTGATTTGAAAATGAGTCTTACAGTCTTCATTGATTATCGGGAGTGGTGGTGGTGTCGTTATTCGCTCGCCATATTGGCATCGAATACCAGAATATCATACACTACAAAACAAAAACAATCAACCACACGCATACGTATTTGCGTCAAGTTAACCCCTTTACGTGCTCAATAAAACGCCCTTGGATATCAATAAAACCCCCTCTCCAGCTGACATTCGTTCCTTTTCGTACAAAAACCCCGCACTCTCCCATAATCCCCATCACGACACCAACATCAACTAATGCTGGCTCCACTCAATAGTGTTAAGATCCACCCCCTCCTGCACAAGCTCCCACAACGGGCTCAGCTCGCGCAAGAACGTAACACGCTCCTTGACAGCCTTGAGCACGTAGTCAATCTCAGCATCGGTTGTGAACCGGCCGATACCGAAACGGATACTGCTGTGCGCACTCTCGTCGCTGCTGCCGAGCGCGCGGAGAACGTAGCTGGGCTCCAGAGAGGCGGAGGTGCATGCACTGCCCGAGGATAGGGCAATGTCCTTGAGGGCCATGAGGAGGGATTCGCCCTCGACGTAGGCGAAAGATACGTTGACGCAACCGGGGTAGAAGTGGTTGGGGTCGCCGTTTTGGGTGGTGTGTTCCATGGCGAGGAGCCCGGAGAGGAGGCGGTCAGAAAGCTTCTTGATGTGCTTGCTGTCGTACTAGCGGAGTGGTCAGTTAGGGCTCCAGAAGACTGAATTGGAATTTATAAGGTAGAGTAAGGTCCTAATTTCATTCACCGTGCTATAGACGTCATGACAGCTTCAACCCCGTAGGGGAGGCCGCTAAGAAAGCCATGCATATGAGAGCATATAATCATATAAGGGGGGTGGGGGGAATAAATACTAAAGAGGAACACTTACCTCCATATCTCGCTTGGCGATTCTGCAAGCCTCGCCAAAACCGACAACCAAAGGTGGCGCAAGAGTGCCACTTCTTAATCCTCTCTCCTGGCCACCACCGGTGATGATGGGGTCAAGCCTGACTCTTGGTCTTCTCCTCACGTAGCAGGCGCCAATACCATTTGGTCCGTAAATCTTGTGTGCTGAGATAGACATCAGATCGATCTTCATCTCATTGACATCCAGTGGGATCTTGCCGACAGCCTGAGCAGCATCGGTGTGGAAGAACACCTTCTTGGAGCGACACAGGTTGCCAATCTCCGCCAGAGGTTGGATAACACCAATCTCGTTGTTGACAGCCATGATACTGACAAGAGCGGTATCCGGGCGGATAGCGGCCTCAAGCTCCTCCATGTTGATGAGACCATTGCTCTGAACCGGAAGGTATGTGATATCAAAGCCCTCATCTTGCAAATGCCTACATGAGTCAAGCACGCACTTGTGCTCCGTCTGCGATGTGATGATGTGCTTCTTCTTCCCCGATCTTCCGAAGAACCTCGCCACTCCCTTGATACTCATGTTGTTACTCTCTGTAGCCCCCGACGTGAAAATAATCTCCTTAGCATCGGCACCGATCAAGGCCGCGATGTGCTCACGGGCTTGCTCGACGGCCTTATCCGTCTCCCAACCGTACGCGTGCGTCCTCGAGTGAGGGTTTCCGTACAGTCCAGTAAAGAACGGCAGCATGGAATCTAGAACACGAGGATCAAGAGGAGTCGTGGCTTGCATATCGAGGTAGATGGGCCTCTGTCCCTCGTCCATAATGGTAGCCTGTTTTAAAACACCTATACGTGGTCAATAAAAAAAGTTCGGACATGGCTCGGAGGTAGCAAATTCATACCCGCCATAGGATCCATCATAGCATCCGCGTTTGCCCCCGTGGTCTGCATTGGTTGTTCGAGCTGGCTCTTTCCCATCTCCTGAACAAACTTCTTCTGGTCGGCCTTGATGGCCGACTCAACGTTCACCTGTGCAGCATCCTTCGTCGATTCGGAGACGTAGCGTCGGCCCGAGACCTTTTGCCCTGAAGCTCCCACAACCGCCGCTCGTGGTAAAGCAGAGCTTCTAATCAGGCCTGCTGAAGAGATATTCCTCGTACACAGGCGCGCAGCCTGTCGCAGTGATGATGAGCCTACATTTGCCATTGTTTCTGGCAGAAAGAAGGTCAACTTCGGTCTTTTTGATGACTGTAAGTGGAAGTAGTGGAAGCGGCAAAGGAGCTCCGATGAAGATCCAGAAATTGATATTAGGCGACAACTGGTGATTGGTCAGTAATCCCAACATAGGAAAGCCGGTTATTCCGTGCGCCGAGAACTTACTGTGCAGTAGCTAAGTCCGTCGGTACATGAGTTTACAGTAGAGTTCCCATACATTTATTAAGTACTCTTCACTAGAGAACTGACAAACTATGACGATAGTGGGCTGTGGTGGGCTGTGGTCGACCATTTTTGGTGGTGGGATAGTGAAGGAAGGTATCCATGGAAGCAAGGGCTACCGATTGAATAGCATAACTGATTTAAAACCTGGTTTAACACATTGTTCTACTCAGTCACAGCTTGACATTGTCTACCAAAAACCTCATAAATACTTCTTTTGTTGACGAATATAAAAAGAAACTCTCCAAGGCACCGATCTTACTGTACTCAAAATCGTGCGGCCTGCACTACCAAGCTTGGCTGTTCGCGGGGATTCTATTGCTGCGGCGCCAGGTCACTCCAACCTCAGCCGCTCAGCCACGACGGCAGATGGAGCAAACCTCGTCATCGCCCCTCGGCAGACAATAAAGACCTCACCTTTCCTATTATTCGCATCACTTGGGCCATCTCAATTGTTGCGCGTCATACCGCACGACGATTTTGCTGTATTGTAAATACCCACGACTAACATCTGCCCGTCTGGCAGACATCAACCGACGACATGAGTTTCAAGGGCTTCCAGAAGAGTGTCATTAGGGTATGTAAAGTCGAAATCGGCGAATGAGGGGTTCCACAGAGCTGAAGCTGATCAACGACAACAACAGGCGCCGCAGGTGTTCAAGCAAAAGTTTAATCTAGGGGAACAGACCAAGGACCCAATATTCATCGACGCAGAACGCCGTTTTCAGGAGCTCGAGGAGCAGACCAAGAGGCTCCACGATGAGTCTCGCAAGTACACGACTGCCGTCAATGACATGCTCACCCATCAGATCAATTTCTCACAGGCCATAGCGGAGATCTACAAACCTATATCTGGCCGAGTATCGGATCCGGACTCGATCGTCTCAGAGGGGAACCCGGAAGGTATTCAGGCGTGCGAAGAATATGAAGCTATCGTCAAGGAGCTCCAGGTCACTCTGGAACCAGAGTTGCAGATGGTCGAGAGCCGTATCGTCCACCCCGCCGAAGAACTCATGATTGTAGTGAAGCAGATCCGGAAGGGCGTCCTTAAGCGTGAACACAAGCAGCTGGACTACGACCGCCACCGTGCCACACTCAAGAAGCTCCAGGATAAGAAAGACAAGTCTATGAAGGACGAGAAGGCGATGTACAAAGCAGAGAACGAGGTCGAGCAAGCGACCCAGGAGTTCAACTACTTCAACGACCTCCTCAAGGAAGGACTTCCTAAACTCTTTCGCCTGGAGCGAGAGTTTATCATCCCTCTGTTCCAATCCTTCTACTACATGCAGCTCAACATCTACTACACCCTCCACGAACGCATGCAGGGCTGCGACATTGGTTACTTCAACCTCACCCTTGGCATCGAAGAGGCCTTCGAAGCCAAGCGTGGCGAGATCCAGCAAGCAGCCGAAGGCCTCTCTATCACAAAATTCCGCACCCGTGGCGCAAAACGACCCCCAAAGTACGGCCCAGGCGCCGCCGCCGGCCGTCTCGGAATCGAGAGCGGTACCAGCCAACTCACTATCGAGGACAAGCCCGGTAGCTCGTCCGCGGCGTCATATCAGGCGTCTGCATCACCCTCACCGGGACTGACACGTACCTCCTTCTCCGACGTCCCCCCGCCGGCCTACAACACTGTCGGCCCCTCATCATCACTCGCCCCCGCACATGGCGATACCAAGAGCGGCATCGGTCGCGCCAATTCGACAGGTGCGAACTGGGGCGCCGCAGCGAAAGCAAAGGGTGCCGCGCCGCCACCGCCAAAGCCCAAACCGAGTCGCTTCAGCGGGGTGCCGGTCGCAGAGACCGTGACGGCTCTGTATGATTATGAGGCACAGGCGGAGGGGGATCTGAGTTTTACCACGGGCGATGTGATTGAGATTATTCACAGGACGCAGAACGACAATGAATGGTGGACGGGGAAGATTGGTTCGAAGGAGGGACAGTTTCCTGGTAAGTCATTACCCCCACCTCTGCTTGTTGGAGTGCTCCATTTTCAGATGTGTCATCTTCACACCGAACCCACCTCTCCCAACATCCCTCACCGGTCTCGGTCAAACGCCAAATCCGGAACCTGCATGAGTCTAGAATAGCCTCGAACCTACAACTAACAATCACTAGGTAACTATGTACAGCTGAACAAGTAATAGCTGGGCGTCGCTCACGAACTCCCATGCGGAACAAGGCTGTGCGGCCCTGCTGGCTAGTTGCGGCACCCCACGCCTCGATCCCTGCTCAGGCTTGGCCAGGCCAGGACCACGCGCCCTGCGTTGGAAGATAGTGGTGAGGGAGGGAGAGGGGGGACATACATTACATATATAACGGTGTAACACGGGGGCTGCGCTGTAGATCCCGCGGGAGGGGTTATCAGTTAGGGGGAGGGGAAGGGGGAGAGATTGGCTATCCCGCTTCCTCGGTGTGCAGAGACCCTGTGCGGTTGCAGTCTTTAAGGCGTTTGGTAGGCATGGACTTGGAGGGGTTTGGGGGCCGGGGGAAGGTGCATCTACAATGCGGTTACACGGATTGATGACCCGGGATAGGATTGGGATAGATGGCAGCTGGGTGGGATGATAGAGCAGAGCAGAGCGAGATCAGCATATCGATAATACTAATGTAGTATTTTACCCACCTACCCACCTACCCACACGCCCCGCAGCCGGTGAGGACACCTGCCTGCAGTAGAGTATAATTAGATCGCATGCATCTTGAATCTCCCCCTTAATCCCTGGAGACGAGCAAAAATGGCGCGAGGGTGCACACCACCACCACCACCAACGTGGTCGCATTGAGCTGAATTAGTATGTCGTCTGTATTCCTACCCCAGTCCATCTAACCCAATCCAACACATATGTAACATAACATACAGACATAGTGTACAGTACAGTACTATGAATTTGAGTCAAATTCCCTGTCTACCGGTGGCATGGCGCCTTTTCCCAACGGCGAACGACCTGTGAGTGGATATGTGGCTTCTTTCGTTGGTGAGGCTGTTGAGGCTCAAACTTGTGTAGGGGTGGTGGTGGGTGGGTGGGGTGTCATGGGCATATGCTTGGTGCTTGATGTGGAGGGGGCTAGAAGGTAATACTGTAGTCTGTAGTGCGATGGTACTCTATACTTTTGCGACGCGGGGGATAAGATTACATGGCTTGCTGCCGACGTACCGGGGGAACCGGCATCGAAGCGCCCTGCGTCGAATTGGTAGGACATGCAGATTAACATCCACACATGCCTGTATATTCGAAGAGAGCTCGCAGCCTTGTCAAAATATTTGAGATGTAATGTAGTGCGCGTGCCGCGCATCAATCAAAAATTATGCGGTGTGGGGGGACGGGAGGTCGATCAAGATAGGGCGACCTTCTTAAACTACACGGCACTATACTAAGCTTCATGCAGGGCACGGGATATTTATATCCATGCACACAGCACCGGTGAGAAGAATTGTCCCGTCGGTCTGCCTTACGTGCAGCCTTGTCGGTGAGAAGGGGGGGAAGGTGACTGGCTGGCTGGTTGCCTGCTTAGATGGGTTGCGGTGTACTCCTCACCGAGGCTGGGCGTCAGAAGGGCGTGGACTTGACTCGACGCGCATTTGCGTGGACCTAGTCTTGTCACCTGAGAGCTTGGGCTCACCGAGAAGGAGGTGGGATTTACGCCGACAGGGGTGGTGTACATATGCTATATTGATATCACGACACACAAGTGCGGGATAAGCCGTTGGTGATGTATAGAAATATTTGTTTGTATTACGCATACTATGGATACGGCCCTTGATAGTCATAATGCGAAATCAAAGCCCCGCGATAGGGAGAGATACATTGCTGGCTCGATGCGCAGCCAGGGGCACGGCTCGGGCTCTCCTGTTGCAGCGTCAGCTGCCCCTGTTGGGGCAGATGTAAGAGGCGATGGACTTCTTTTTGCCCGTTTTGGCAAATGGGGGCCGTCGATACTGTCTTCTGCTGTAGTGAATGAGGATGAGTTGGGCCGCTTAGGTGACGCTCGCCCACTAGACTCTCGAGTAGACGCCCGAGAGGTAGCCGATGCAACGCTGCCCGCTTCCAAATCATCCATCAAGCACTTTTTAAGCCCGCGTAGATGCACCGCGGGATCAAAATTCACCATCACAATCGCCTTCTGCATCCCCTCCTGGCCCGTCGAGTAGACCAGCGCTGTCCCATCAAAAGTCCCCTGCACCTTTCCAATGTAACCGGGTGGGTTCATCAGGGAATGCAGCTCCCTTCCAGCCTCGCTATAATGTCCCTCTATGTCCGGTCCCGGCGGCCACATGTTAATTGATCCATCTTCATACTCCTCATCCAATCCCTCTTCCGGCTCGCCAGTCTCCGGATTGCGTGATAAGGGGGGAATAATCCCATCACTTCCATATGCAGGGCCCTTTCGGTGCCGGGAACACGCTCGGATGCGCAGACACTGCGATACCGCTAGATCAGCCTGCGGGATGTCATTAACTAAGTCCACGAACGCGCTGGCAGACACATCATAGTATGTCGCTGGCGTCTTGGTAACAACAAAGGAACGCTGTCCTGGTAGCATTGCAGATTCGGTGTGCACGTTCCTCGGAAGTCGGATCTGTGAGGGTGAGAAGTGCGGTTTGTTGGAAGCAGTTATTGTCAGGGCAAGGCGATCTTGTGTTAGTACTGCCAAGGCTTTGCGACGCTGGTGCTCATCGGATGATGAGGATGGGTAATCCGTAGGAAGCGCTTGCAATGGCACTGTTCCGAATGGCTGTAACGTATTTGGTGAGGCGGTCGACAGTGCGAGTGCAGCGTTAGCTTGGCAGGAACTGTTGTTTTTATCCTTGGGTGGCGGCTCTGGAAAAACAACTTTGGTTTTGTAAACTGTTCTTTGGCCGACAGTACGGCCTTGGAGCCACTCCTTTCGGGATTCCACGATTGTGAGTTGGCCTGTCGTTTCGTCGATTGCAAGAGCGAGGCTTGTCCAGCGATCGTCCAGAGGCCCTTCGAGGTGCTGACGGCGCCACATGCACTGATCTTCAGTTTTTTCTAGCTTCTTCTCAGAAGGATCGTTGAGTGGAAATCTCCTGCCATGGTAGAAAGATGTCCAGTCCACTTCCTCCACCTCATAAGTTGTCTGGTTGGAAACCGCGTAGAAATATTCACCTACGATCTCGAAGCAGATGGTAGAGCCAATCTCAGCACCAATTAAATCATGGAGGAAATTGTTGCGGCCCAGAAACTTGTCGTTCCTTAAATCATAACCATAAAGAACCCACCTCTTGCGGTTATCATATTCGTTGGAGATGCGGACTCCATAATAGAGATAGTCTCCGTTATGACGCGCAAACAGCTTTTCTGTAGATGTTACCTCAGTGCTAAGGAGAATAGCTCGTTTCTTAACGTCCACGGCGATAAGCCAGCCTCCACGTCTTGGATGCGAGTATCTGAACAAGCAGGCCAAGATACCCTTATGATAATGAAGGAACGAGAAGGATCCCGCAGCCTTTGGCTGCGTCTTAAACGTAGTCCTATCGAGGATACTAGATAAATCAACAACTACTTCCTTCGTAGGGGAATGCCGTATTTCCAGGAGACGTAGTGTACCGTTGTGCATGTACCACAGAGCACCGTTGGAGTACATATAAGTTTGCCCTACCCCCACTATGGCGATGGAGTAGGGTTTTGCCGTTGACAATGCTTCCTTCTTCTTGGTCCATTTGCGTAAGGCTTGAGCCGTGCTCGTGCCACTTTGCGTGGCCGTGATGAATTCCCTGCTCAAGGGTATTTTGGCCTTTTCAAAGGGTGAGCAACAAACATGGCAATGTAAGCGTAGGAAACATCACTAACTTGAGCTACGGCCCTAGAGACCTGGTCGCTAAAAACATAATGGTTTAACCGCTTTGATGTCCTAGACAGGCTAATGACATCCTCGACTTCTAATGAAGATGCAATAACCCACACAAGCTCGTTTGGAAGTAATCCCAGGGAACTCATGAGCGGCTAGGAAGCAATGGACAGGGCGCAATTGTATGCACCGAACGTATTGAAGATTAACGACGGGGGATGCTGATTTCATCGCAAGAATAATTTTTGAAGGTGATACTAAAGACTTATTATGAGAATCATGGCCTTGGGAGGGCACGAGGGCTTCTTATGTAATGTAATAGTGGAGTTTTTGAGAGCCTCATGGGTCGGTTCCACCTCAATTTGGAAGCAACCAGGGGCTTTGAAGCCAAAGTGAGACAGAGCCCACACTACCGTTGGTCACACCGGCGCCTTATCCGAAGCTACGAAATGAGGACATCAACATGGAACTGGTAGAAATGAGAATATGGCAAGAAAGAAAGAGCCGCATCGTTTGCATGGGTGAGGAAGCATTGGAAACGGGTTGTGATGTGGGGAATCAAAGCGAGGCTGGAGAGCTGGCTAGTTTTTAGCCTCAGACAATATTTTGCGGGAGGTTACAACCCACATGGTACATGCAGTACAATAATTTTCCTTGTTATGGTATTTTCTGCACCGAAGTTGGTTTTAAGGGGGAAATAGATCAAGGAATACCATAAAAGTGGCGATTATATTATGTCAATAGGCATATATAACTCACGGAGTGTATGGTGTTGGATGATGGATGATGGATGATGAGGGACGGGATGGCTCTGATGACAGTAAGCGGGATGATAGGGGGGGAGAGGGATGCGGATGATCACAAGAGAATACTAGAGACAAAAGTCTTAAGATGGGCATGTCATGGCATGTAATTGGCTGGAAGAGGAAAGGAGGCTGTGCATCCAGTATAGTATAGTACTTGGTGTGAGGCTCTTACAAAACCACAAACTTGCTATACACCCTGTATTCCATTTTCGTTTTCATTTTAATTTTAATTTTCTTATTTTCAATCTCTTTCTTTTATGTTCTAATTCCATATCAATATTAGGGAAAGAATTGAAAAGTAAAGGGCGCTTCTATTTTGCTTACTAAGCGCCGCCAAAGCCGGTTGTATAGAATGAGGCTCTGCTTTTTGGGAAATTGAATTGACTCCACTCTAGGGATCCCCTGTCCTATTGTTTCCGTTATAGGGGATTTCTAGACCTGCCCATACAATATCACTTCACCGGTGAAGAGTACAGTTACAGTACAAATACAGTATTTGAATAGGTATTGAATTATCTGAAGTACCACAATGTACGACCCCTATATCCAAATATCACCGACCGATACATCCGACAACCCCGAAAAAACTATCACATACTTCTGTCAAGTATGACAGAACTGACAGAACATACCATCTACCTGGCAAGGCTTCGTCACCATCCATAAAAACTCGTCAGCAAAAGAGCCTCAAAAGCCTCATTTTCCTAGCCGCTAACAGTGGAGTATCCTTAAAACAGCTTCTGAGACACACCGCCTCATGGGCAGGGCATCAGCCATGCCGTGCAACACATTACGCATTACAGGGCTGCTCTCCCACGTGTGTCACTCTATACCATTCCAGACTCATAGCAAATATAATATATATACCCCCTTTCCCACTTCCATAAACCTACAAAGCTTTCCAGCAAAGTCACATGATATGTGCCTCGGCGCCTGTCACGGAAAAAGCGGGGGAAGTGAAGGGAAAGGAACTTCACGCCGGATTACTCTAGCATTTATTGGCGTTTTTTAGCTCCCCAAAATGATTCGATGGAACCACCAAAACTCTCCAGATGATACCTTACTTTTTATTCGTATTCGTGCATTAATGCAATGCAAGGGCTTCAAAAAGCCAGTCCCCAAACGCCCATGAAATAAAATTTTTGACCAAGAACCCCAAGCCCAAGCAAGGTCAAACTGTAACCCCTTGCACCAGGACATAACCCAGTCCGGTTCCTATCCTCTCATTCCGCCCTCACCATATTTATTCACTCCCATATATCCCATGGGACACCACCAACCTCACCACCCTCACCACCCTCACCACCACCCTCACCCTCACCCATCACCATGTCCCTCGGCCGCTTACGCAACTTCCTCTCCGGCCACCGCGCCGACGCCTCCTCCCCCCCTCCCCACTTCCTCCACATCCGCTCCTCCAAGGCCTTCATAATCCTCACCCTCTGCGCCGCCGTCTTCAGCGACATGTTCCTATACGGCGTCATCGTCCCCGTCGTCCCCTTCTCGCTAACCTCCCGCGCCGGCGTCCCCGTCGAGGACGCCCAGCACTGGGTTAGCGTGCTCCTTGCCGTCTATGGCGCTGCGCTGCTCGTCTCGGCGCCGGTATCAGGATGGTACGCGGACCGCACGAGCAGTCGGCGACTACCACTGCTATTTGGACTCGTGGCCCTGGCGGGGTCAACGGTGATTCTCTGTCTTGCGCGCAGCGTGGCGTTGATGGTTGTAGGGCGTCTTCTTCAGGGGTGCGCAGCGGGTGTGGTTTGGACGGTTGGGATGGCGTTGATGGTTGATACGGTGGGGCAGCGGGATATAGGGCAGTTGTTGGGGTATGTGGGGATTTCGATGTCGGTGGGGATTATTGTTGCGCCGTTGGTGGGAGGGGTGGTGTATCAGCGGTGCGGCTATTATGCGGTTTATTATGTGTGTTTTGGGCTGTTGGCGTTGGATATTGCGATGAGGTTGGCGTTGGTGGAGAAGAAGATTGCGGCGCAGTGGGATGATGTGGTTGGTGTTGAGGCGGAGAGGGGTGTTGATGAGACGAACCCGGTGGAACAGGAGGATCAGCCTGCTAAGGAGGTACAGGAGAAGGGTCTGGACGTACCTGCTGGAACAAGCAGCACCAGCGACTCCACCACCAACGAAGCCACAACCTCAGCACAACAACCCGCTGCAACCTCCACCACCCCAGGTCAACCCCGACCCCGCAACGCAATGCTCACCCTCCTCTCCTCGCGCCGCCTCCTAGCCGCCCTCTGGGGCTGCCTAATCCAAGCCTCCGTCCTAACCGCCTTCGACTCCGTCCTCCCCCTCTTCGTCTCGCGCACTTTCTCCTGGTCCTCCACCGGCGCCGGCCTCATCTTCCTCCCCATCCTAATCCCCGGCTTCTTCGCGCCCATCTTTGGCGCCATCTCCGACCGGCACGGGCCGCGCTGGCTCGCTGTATCGGGGTTCATGCTGGCTATTCCGTGCTTGGTGTTGTTGCGGTTTGTGGATCATAATACGACGAAGCAAGTTGTGCTTCTGTGTGCGTTGTTGGCGATTTTGGGAACGGCGCTGGCGGCTGTTATGCCCCCGCTCATGGCGGAGATTACGTATATCGTTGAAGCTAAGGAGGTGCGTAGTCCGGGGATCTTCGGGGCGAAAGGAGCGTATGCGCAGGCGTATGGTCTGTTCGTTATGGCCTTTGCGGGAGGGTGTCTTGTTGGCCCGATCTGGGCGGGGTTTGTGTATGAGAGGAGTGGGTGGGGGACTATGGGGTGGTCGTTGGCGATATTGAGTTTTGGGGGGGCGCTGCCGGTGGTAGTTTGGACAGGGGGGTTGGTCACGAGGGTTAATGCTAAGACGGGGGCGGAGAGGGCTGTGGGGAGGAGGGAGGTCAAGGAGGAGGTGGATGAGGAGAGGGGGGATGTGGTGGGAAGTGTGCTTGTGGTAGGGGAAGAAGCGAAGTGATACAGCGGATTTGGATTGCAAATTTTGGATAATGCTTGGATATATATACTATTGATACTCTGGCGTTGATGGAGGATTTAGATAAAATATAAGTATTATATCATTTAGAAATATAATTGTATATCGCAGATCTACTTGACTCAATGTTTATAATGTTGAGGGGCCGGAGGTGATGGTCCCTAGATAGGTAGAAAATTGATATCTGTAGTTTTCCTCAACGAACTATATAACCATCGTGTTTATAAAGAGGATTCAATTTTTCAAATATAAATGTTATAACTTTGTTTAAGATTGTATGTAGTGCCAGAGCCCCAAACACCTGCCATCCTGTGCCAAACTCATGCTATGACAAGGCGGAAAATTGTTCACCCGCTCACAACTGTTCCAAAGTCATAATATCGTAAATCGAAGTTCCATTAGACATGATTAAATGGCGTTACAAAGGGCTGTTATACATTGCCTCTAAACAGGGGTTATAAATAAAGTATAAATTCTTCAAATGGAAGAGGGCACCCAGGCTGACGCTGGTCGAAAGCCTCGCCGTGCACTCTGGCCATGCGATTCCTGTCGCAACCGTAAATCACGTTGCATCATCAACAACAAAGCCACTGGCGTATGTACGAATTGCGAAACACGGCAAACCGATTGCACATTTAGCAAAGGTCCGCCTAGGAGATCTAAGGTTCGTAATGAGGGCCCGCGAATGTCGGGAACTCCACCGAGTTCACAGATCACAGGGTTACGACCTATCGCACCGGGTTATCAATTGGATTTGCGACAGACAGCCTGGACCCCAGGTAGTTCCTCGAACAGTATCGATGTAGCTCCAACTGCATATCTCGATGCGAGGCAACCGAGTCAGCCTAGGGTTGTATCGACCCGTGGGAGTAGGATGCCCGAAGAAGTCCTACCTACTACTGTCCCGGTAGATACTCACTATGATGAGACTGATGTATCCCTTGGACTCGCACCAAGCAATTTTTCTGAGTTGTATGGACTCACAAGTGATATGGAGCCGATATTAATGGTATGTCTGCACGTTTTTGAGATACTAGCAAGGAGTAATTGTTGATTATCGTTAGCGGCACCGCCCGTACGATGCACCAAATCAAGAGTTTCGATTGGAGACTCACTCTATCCGTAAAGTATTGCAAAGCGACCAGGGAATGGAGTATCCTGTAACCTTTCATGTTGTGCATGACAGCAAAGCAATCGGGTACCAACTGCTCCAGAGCGAGCATGATGGCATCGAAGCCTGTGTTGCACCCCATGGACCAAGACTTATGGACTTATTTTGGAGGATTATGCATCCATCTTTCCCTATACTACATAGGCAAGGCTTTGTCCAGAAATACTCTCAGTCTTATCAGTCCGTTTCCGCCCCATTATTAGGTGCAATGTATCTAATTGCTCTCGGATGGTGGGACTACGACCGCGAGCTTTCCAATCGGTCCATGCCAGACGCAACGAACTTGCGAAAGCTCACCTTACAGGCTATCCAGAATTCATATCACCGCCCAAAGCTTGCCAGTATTGAGGCTATGATTTTGCTACTACAATGCAAGCCCGAAGACCCCCTAAACCCGGACCATACTTGGAATTGGGGCTGTACAGGTCAACTCATATGCATTGGTCAAGCTCTTGGTTTGCACCTGGATGCCTCATCATGGTCTATTCCGGATTGGGAGAAACGACTACGGAAAAGACTTTCTTGGGCGATCTATATGCAAGATAAATGGACAGCGTTGGCTCATGGACGACCGAGCCTTATCACCGATGACGAGTGGATGGTAGCTGATCTGGATATCTCAGATTTTGAATCCTATACCTCTGAGGATGGCGAAGTTCGCGTTGACAGTTTGTCGGGTGCGGTTAGAGTCGTCCACATGGTCCAGCTAACTCGAATCCTGAGCGATGTGATGCGGACATTTTACACTCTCAGAGCAAGCAAGAATCAGGATACTTCCTACCTATATGCTCAAGCTATGCCACTTCTTGGTTTATTAGACACTTGGCATAAAAACCTCCCAAAATCATTGCAGATGAACTACGAGGCCATCTCGAGGCTCTGTCCGAATGGTAAGATTTACTACTCACGATGATTATGGCAAGTGCTGACTTTGCTAGGCTATCTTAGCTTGGCCATTTTCACCGTTAGAATCACAATATTACGTCGATTAATAAGATCTACAGCGCTTGAACCGCTATGTTTAGATGTTGACATATTGACGCATACCCGGACATTGGCACACGAGACAGCTCAAGAGGCGATATCATTTATTTCCCGCCTAAGACCAGATCATCTAGAGGCGTTTTGGTACTTTGGTTAGTTTTTTCGATCCCATAATCTATATATTTTCTAATATCCACAGCATCGCCATTTGGATTTTCTCTCGTTGGGTCATTTACCACATTACTTTTAGTTACATCGCGATCGGAACCTGAGAAGACATTATGGAGAGAGAACTTAAACCGCTACCTATGGACTTTGCGTCTTATGAGCAAGGCTTGTGGGCCAATGAAGTACGCTGTCAATCGTCTCGAAGGTGCTATACTGAAAGGAATGGAACATGCTCTCTCGATCAACCTCGACGACATGTTTACGGTTGCCGCGAGCCCCCTCGACCTAACATTTGCGAATACTTTCGACCCGTTCGAGAATCTGGCCAATCTCGACCTTAGCAATTTTGATTGGCTTAGTGCGCAGCCCTGAAATGGTCTAGGAATATAAGCACCCGAATTTTTACTTGATATATCCATATATGCGACAAACGACAAGCAAGGGAACCCCGACTGTTCAAATGGATGGTATAATTTACTATCTAAATTTATACATCGTCTATATTAATAGTCTGTTCCCTCAATCACCTTGAAATCCGAATACCGCACTCTTCCATCCTCCACAAAGAGTCTGGTTCCCACTCCCTGTGCCGCTGATGGCTGTCGAGGCAGCCTATAGCTGAGGGAATGACCTCCTACGAATACCTCCAAGACACCTCCGGACCTCAAAATAGTTACAGGCTTATCTATCTTAATATTATCATGCCGGACAATTGTTGGGCCATCAATCCCTCTTGGAAGGTATAACTGGTATTGGTCTGCCCAGAAATCATCCAAAGGAGCTGGGGCCATGGCAAGCGACACCGTGTATCTAGTATCGACAGTTGGTTCGAAGCGCAAATAGCAGCCGCTAAGATTACTGGTGCTGTCAAATATGAGGCCAAATGACGCTGCCGAGCTCGACGCGATACCAAACGTTATCATATATGGTCGTTCGCACTTTATCTCAAGTGATTTCGTGGCCGTAGTACCAACAGCTTCACACTCAGTGTTTGCGAGATTCATTGATGGCTCAGTAAAGAACACGCTATCGAGAACTTGAGGAATAGGTTCAACGACTAGAGTTCCGTCTCCTTTTGCCATCACCTCCCTTGGCATAGCCATATCTCCGCCCCACATCCACTTTCCGTCAGCGGCACACTGGTCGGCTACCCATCCGAAGAATACTCTCTTAGAAGGATCCTTGGCTTTGGGGCAGGACTTTGCAGCATACCATCGCCTACCGTCGAGTCTTCCCCCCGAACCGTCTCTGGGGGCGTGGAAAGGACCACGTGGACTGTCGGCAACGCGATATACTACCCCCGCGTTTGGCGCCGAGAACCTAGAATACACGAGGTACCATTTCTTATTCGGCAACTGGAATAGCTCAGGGCACTCAGGGCACATCATGTCGTTTGGCGCATACAAGGGCTTGGGTTCCAACGACCATGTTTGTAGGTCCTCTGATGTGAGTAACGCTAGACAGCCGCGAGTCCAGTGTGGTCCGTTGGCCAGTCTTGTCGCCACAATCATCCAGTAGCATTTTTCATCCTCGTTGTACATCACGAACGGGTCCCTGAAATCTATATCTTCGAAAGCTGCCCGAGCGGCATCGTCGGATTGGAGATGGATGGGTTGTGTTGATTTAGTGAATTGAGAGCCGATGCGGTCATTCGAGGTTGCGTGAATGATAACTTGCTTTCCTCCCTGAGCAAGATTGTACCCCGTGTAGAAGATATGCATATTCTCATCAGGACCAAGTATAGCTGACCCAGTCCATACCCCATCTGCATCTGGTGATTCTGTGCTTTCTCCCGGAGAGAGGGCTGGTTGTTCTGCCCGTTCCCATTGAGTGAGGCATTTGGACCGGAGGTGGCTCCATGAGGACCTTAATCTCTCCGGATGATGGACTGTCGAGAGTGGTGTGCTCAAGTGAAATAGGTGATATTCATTGTCGACAAGGATAGGAATGGCATCAGCGGCCGCTGATTTTTCGGAAGGTCTCCGAATAGAAGTTATAAGTGAGATCTTAGACGGCATTGTAGAATGGTAGAGACAGTTGTTCGGTTCCAAAAGAATTGATTACTTATGAGACCGGATAAAATAGAGACATTATATATATAAATACATATAGAGAAATGCTTGCAAAACTTACTAGAAATACGAAGACTATGGGGTAAGATTATTGATTGCAATTGCCGTCGAGTCTTGGATGGAGTTCGAGTTGCCAATTGTAGCTGCGGCATCTTGACAGGCGAATCGGCGTTGCTCCAGTTGCCGTCGCTATCGAGTTTAGCCAATCGGCGTACATTAAAATGCCGAAGGGCAAGTCTTCAGCAAATCGACGCCCATGAAAATGCCGAAGAAAATCCAATGGCCAATCGGCACCCTCGTTTGGCTTGCCACATTCACCAAAACAACGCCTATTCTAACCCGAGCCATAGAAAACCCAGACTTCCATACTTAGGATTCCCATAACGCCCGCAATTATTGTTTCTGGGGATAGCCATGTCTCCATCTTTATTGAACTCGACACGGTTTTAGCGGCACCTATGGGGCTCCCCAGAATCCGGAGAAGGGGTCATTGCAAGTTCGCGGGGTTATAAAGCTAGCGGACCTGGCACTTTCATTCACTCCACATTCCATGCATACCAAGAGTAGGATATCACTCCTAAGAAATCTCACAACTATCTTTTATACATTTTACTGAAGGACAATGCCTAAACTTAAGCATCCATACGCGTGGCTTTTCTGTTCGTTCGCAGCCCTGGGGGCTTGTCTCTATGGTTATGATGGGGTTTATTTCACGGGGGTGTCCGCTATGGACATATTCGTCGAGCACTTTGGGACGCAAAAAGCGGATGGTTCATATGAGATCTCATCTTCGCAACTTTCATTAATGACATCGGTTATCAACATCGGGGAACTCGTTGGCTCATTATCGGCTGCGCCATTGAACGACTACCTTGGCCGCAAAGGTGTTTTTCTAATTGCCTCCATAGCAATTATTATTGGCGTCATACTCCAGCTTGTCACCGACCATAATACGTCCTACATCATGGGAGGCCGTATCATTCTTGGCTATGGGGTTGGCAATTTCTCTGCCACTTCACCATTATATATAGGGGCAAGTAGGATCCAACTCAAGTGTGGAAAATCGATTCTGATCATTATTTAGGAAATAGCCCCTGCAGCTATTCGTGGCCAGCTCCTTATGTGTTGGCAGCTTGTCATTTCCATTTCACAAATTATTGCCGCTGCCATTAATCGTGGCACCGAAGGAATCAACTCGACCGTGGCGTATCGTGTACCAATGGGCGTCCAAGTCATTTTCCCTGTCATTGTGCTCGCCGGACTTTGGTGGGTTCCAGAATCACCACGCTGGCTACTCCGCAAAGGAAAGCAAGAGTCTGCGAAGAGGGCTCTTGCACTTGTTCATCGTGGCGAGCAGTATACCCCGGACGAAGACGTCAATGTCCTACAGCAAGACATTGACGATGAGGCTCTAAAGTCTGCAGAATCATCTTGGATGGATCTAATTAGAGATCCAATTGAGAGACGCAAGGTGGTGTACTCTGCTGGTGCGTTGATCGCGCAGCAGATTAATGGCATTCAATGGTTTTATTATTTCGGAACTGTGTTCTCGAAAGCAATTGGCCTTAACGATCCATTTTTAATGACTCTGATTGTTTTTGTAAGTCAACACCCTCTCCGAAGATATATTACCACATTCTGATATTGGTGATAGATCATTCAGGTAGTTGTCGTTTTTGTGGCAGTGCTTTTCGCCAACAAACTTCCAAGACGTCCGCTTCTCCTTATTACTACAGGTCTTATGACCGTCTCTATCTTTGTAGTTGGCTGCCTTGGTATACCTGGAAATACGCCATCACCTACAATTGGCAAAGTTATCTTCGCATTCATCATTATTGAAATCACAGCTTTCAACTTCGCATGGGGCCCGTAAGTTTTCGTCATTCTAGATCATATGTTCAATCGTACTGACTATATCACAGGCTAGGATGGACAATATTGAGTAATCATTGTCTCGAACAAGAACTTTCTCTAACATTTGATAGGCTTCAGAGATGGCAGTGGGCCGAAACCGCAATAAGATTTATGCTATTTCTGTTGCTTGCTTCTGGGTGAGTACTTTTGTCACATTGAGTCCCTATGAATTATATTAACCTTAAGCAGATAACCGTATGGGCAACTGTGTTTACTCTCCCTTACTTGGTAGGTCGGATTCCCCTCTTACAGGGAGGCCATGCTAACCCGCTGCAGTACTACAACGCAAACCTCGGCCCGAAGACTGGATTTGTCTACACAGGCCTTTGCTTTATCTCGCTATCATACGTCTATTTCTGTGTGGGCGAAGTCACGGGTAGGACGATGGAAGAGATCAATGGGTTCTTTGCTGAGGTATGTCCACCACTGTATTTAGACGTAATATACTAAATATTTCTAGGGAATTCCAGCAAAACAGTGGCGCCATCAGCCATCGCTTACAGAGCGTGCAGCTAATACAAATATTATGGGCGGTGACGAAGAGAAAAGCGGTGGAAGTATGGAGGTCGAGAGGAGTTTGTAGATTCAAGGTGTTTAATTATTACTGTGTATTATAAAGAGCCTACTAGAGACGAGGATGTACCGCATTTAAAGAATCTGCTGTTGAGATATTGGACTTGACATGGAAGCCCCCTCAAGACAATGAATGTGGATATAACACTTCAGCACTCTTTACTCCTTAGATCATAAAAGTAAATGAACCTATAAAGGTAGGCCCGATGTTTAACGTTGTATAATACACCATTATCCGGGATTATGTTGCAGCTACCTGCTATCTATGCCACGAACTGCACCAATGTCTTCAACATATCATACGTCGTCCTCTGTTCGTCAGTCTCCAGCTCGCCCATAGTATCCAGTTGTTCTAAAAAAAGTTAGCCTCGTTCACGGATCCCAGAATCGCAATTCACATACCTTTAATTGTGGCCCCCAGGACGCTCAACCCCTCATCCCTCTCAGCCAACAACTCCTTAATCTTCCTCTCCGCCCCCTGATCCTCTGCAACCAACCACGCCAATATAACATCCACAGTCTGCAAACAAAATAACCCCGCATCCAACCGCCGCGAAAGCCACTCCCCCTCCATTTCCTCCTTCTCCTCCTCATCCAGCCCCCTCGCCTCCTCTTTAATCACCTCGTCCACCGCGCCCACCTTCCCCGCAAACTCCCTCCTCATCCCCACCAGCCGTGCAATCTTCCCATAGTCCCCTTCCACAAACTTCGCTAGCGTCCTAATTCGCGGTCCCTCATCCGCCGGTAGCGACCGCAGCATGCTCGCGAAGATCCCAAGTAGATGCTCCGTCGTCGACCCGTCCGCTCGCTTCATAAACACGCTGAACACGATTTTTAACCCCCCACCCTCTACGAGACGCGCGCACGCGTCCGCCCCTTGGCCAGCAAGGGTATGGTCCAGCATTCGCAAAGCACGCGGCCGAGCCATCTTGCCCTCCTTCACCATGATGAGAGCCAGCTCTACGCCCTCTGCCTCGAGGAATGCGGCCTTACCTGCTGCATCGTCGACGGTGCATGTTAAAGCGTCAAAGACGTTCTCTACAAATTCCTCCTCCTCGGAGCCGTTCGCGGGATCGCGCTTGCGGTATGGAGCGAGCAGCTGTAGGAGGGTATCGACGCCGTTAAGTGTGAGGAGGTGAGCGCGCGTAGCAGCTGCGGATTGGAGGAGAATGGCGAGTAATTCAGCAGCGTACTGTTTGTTCTGTGTTGTTGGGGTTTCCTTGGTCTGGATGCGAGTGAGGAGGTATTTGAGGACTGCGGGGTCTTGGCCGATTGTTTCGGCGTGGGTGGGTTGCGAGGCAAGGTTCTCCAGGACGCTGAGGACGTGATAGACACCTGCGCGGTCAGATTCATGGGACTCATCGAAGCGCGAAAGGTTGGATGTGAGGAGGTCCATGAGGCCAGATTCGAGCATGGCGTCCACAATGGCGGTCCATTGTGAGGGGTCGGCTTCGACGTCTTCGTCAGTGAGCTCGCTGATGATTTCGATGGCGTCAATGGCAATGTCGGTGTTCTCGTGAGCGAGTAGACTGACGAGGGAACTGACGCAGCCGAGCCTGGCGAACTCAGGGTATAACTCGGGGTGTTCTGCTAATAACGAGAGGGCCTTGACGTCCGCGTCCAAGTCCGCCTCAGATCCCATAAACTTCTGTGGGTCGTTCTCAAACTTGGCCCTCAGTTCTGCATTCTTGGATATCCGCTTCTCGAAGTTGAGCGCCAGCTTCCTCACCCATGCTGTGTCTATCTTCTCAGGTGCAACATTCGCATCCTCCTGCCCCTCCATATAGTCCAATATCTCCGACGTGTCCTTTGTAATCCCGCCACCGAAAAAGCGTCCATCTTCATCGTCTGGTATATCTGGACCATAGTCCTCATCGCCATCAGAAGGCCTCGATGGCCCGGCCTCTACGTCGTCGTCATTGTCGGTGGCATCTTGGGTCCTCCCGCTGGCGGTGCCATTGGTCGATAGCTTCGGGGATTTGTAGTGAACATCTGCCATAAGTCAGTCAAGAGTCGTGTTGACTTTTCCGGACAGTACATACTTGGGTC
This sequence comes from Pseudogymnoascus pannorum, assembly GCA_001630605.1. Taxonomy (NCBI): domain Eukaryota; kingdom Fungi; phylum Ascomycota; class Leotiomycetes; order Thelebolales; family Thelebolaceae; genus Pseudogymnoascus; species Pseudogymnoascus pannorum. Next base: position 10,446 of record LNAS01000222.1, on the reverse strand, counting down.
TTGAATGGTTTCCAGCTTTCTCTTGTTGTGGCTTGGGATAGCCGGCTTCTGGTAGTGAAGTTAGACTCACTACTTCAATAACAATGAACTGAGGACAAACCTTGAAGAGCTCGTCGATGCTTGTCATACTGCAAGTAGTGGATTAACCACTAGTCAATTCAGCCGAATATAGAATACTTTCAATCAACCTCTTGAAAGAACGATTTCTTTTTAAGCAAGTGAACCAATTCAGTGAGGCTACGAACATAACATAATAGCCTTGCCTGGGACGTTTATTCGGATAAAAGATTTGCCGACAGATCCCTGAATTTGTCCCAAAACGCGGTTTCCAGTTGATAACGCGGATTGCCAATCTCACTTCACAAAAATTCACTGCTTCAAACTTTCACATGGATCATGAACGCATAATATAAACGACTACATCAAAGCTAAAGTTGCATGTCCAACTGCGCTGCCTTCAACCATGGATTATGATACCCTTGGAAGCAGATGCTTCCAAACAGGGGACCTTCTTGGTGCCTTGGAACACTTCAACAGGGTAGGTTTTTTTTTTGGCCATTATTTCATGGCTCATGATACCCTATGATGGTGCTTGTATTTTTATTTCTAATGTCTTATGTCTAATGTCTTCGATATCTAATGTACAGTTCATGCAGCCGGCTGCTGAAATAGTTGCCCTCGAAGGACATTTGGTCACGTGATACATATTGATAGCTGACGCTCTATGTATTGTGTAGGCTATCGAGTGCTCTTCACCAAAATTAGTGCCTGCTCTCCTAAATAAGAGAAGCCTCGTATACATAAAACTAGAGAAGTACCCACAAGCTCTACGCGATGGCCGTGAAATTATCAAGCGCGTGCCAGATATGGCCATGGTAAGACTCAAACCTCGCCCCCTTTTGCCCGAGGCACGCTGACCAGCAAGGGGTATCTACGATGTGGCCAGATAATTCAACTTATGAACCAGGGCGATAAAGCTCTTGCAATCCTCGAACGCGGGCTTCACAAAGTACCTGTTGGCAATGATGATCGAAAGGTGGGCATTGACTTGCTGTGGTCGGGGGCTCCGAAGCTAACTATCCCGAGATCCTATCGAAACATTATGAAACCTTGAGGAAGCAATTCCAGGCAACAAATCGATTTGATCCTCTACCGCGACTTCCGCAAGAGATTGCTCAACAGATATGGGGTCTTCTAGATTTGAAGTCTCGCGGGTAAGTTCATATAGCTAAGTGTCTCACTTCGTTGTTTCTAATATTATATAGTTGTTGCCTATCCGTGTCTAAGGGATGGAAGAAATCTATGGAATCATACCCACCTCTATGGCAGGATTTGAAGATTTTCAACAATAAGATGTTAGAAACAGCACTTACAGCCTGGTTAAAACGTGCGGAGCATAGCGGCTATTACCTACGTAGTGCGATAATAAACTCGCATGATTACAACGACAGGTGCCGCAATTATATAAAGCGAGTCCAGCGCCGCAATAAACTAGAGCGACTTGAGTTGCGCATTGCCTCTCGGACTGCAAGTATCGCGCCGATGCTTCCGGTCCCGTCGCCATATCTCAAGACACTGGTTGTGTCAGCAGGAAGCTGGGTGGATATTTCCGATATAAAGCGGATCATGGCCCATTATACTCACCTAGAGCATGTTGAGTTCCATGTGGTAACTGAACGTGATGGCCCATGCGCCTGGCCAGAAATGCCAAGGCTCCAATTGATCGTTCTTCAATATTCATCAGTCCGTGGCATGGTCCGTTCAGGGCCACCTGCACTGGGTTTGGCATGGGTAAGTATATCTTTTCCCTTCCACATACATGCTAGCGCAAAATCTCACATGAACAGAATGATTTAATTAAAACGTCACCAAACATGAAGTCAGCTACAATTAAAAGCTGGAAATACGAGGCAGTTCCGGGATTAATCAATATGTCTAGCTGGACTAAATTAACACATCTAGATATATCAAGTACACAGTTTACCATCATGCCGGTATTCCCAAGCACATTGACTCATCTAAATGCGTGGAAGGTCGCTATCGCTTCAGACGAGGAGGGCTTCTTCGTGCTCCCGAAACTTGAATACCTCAATGTTACCGATAGCCGCCTTTTTACTGTAGTCAATGACATTGCGAATCCTGCATTGGCCTCCGGGTCCCTCAAGGAACTTCACGCAGGCAACAATGCCACCGAGGTACGAACCGACAGCCGCAATTCCTGGCTCGAATCCTTACCCCTACCTTCTTTGCATCTTATATCCCTCTCGCTCAATACGCAGACTGAACTCCCCGAGAAAACCATGATCGCGCTTCTCCGCCAGTATCCAAACCTCAAAAAAGTTGATTTGTCCTACACTGGCGCTACGGGATCTACTCTCCGCGAGCTCTTCGAGCGCGAGAATAAGCCAGACTTTATCGATATGCGGGGATGCGAGAGCTGCCACTACGATGCGGTGGAGGTGGCGCGGGAAGCTGGAATCCAAGTATTACACGAACTTGCGCCGAAAAAGACGCCATACAAGGGGATACACCACCCTGACCCCTAGCTAGGGACAACTCTTGTCTAGGGATCAAGAACTAGTGTGTGCTACAAACAGAGAATGCCCGACGGGATCGCTATAGATATGTTAGATATTTTGTTTTGAGGGCGTTTTGTTTTGATATATATCCGGCTTTACTGATTGAGGGATGAGGGACGAGCGGGGAGTTTGTTATGAGCGTATATCCATGTTAAATAGTCCTAGTCTTCCTAAGCATTTGTTACTCATCTGTCAGTGAATAGTACGCCAGAAGCAAGTGCAGAGAATGGTAGTTGTCTTTGAACCACTAGATCTTTGTGAACTTGATAGTGTTAGTGAATACCAATTACCTAGATTCATTATAAATTAGGCTGTTGTGTATTGCCCGTTGTTTAACTTGCTACAATACCACAATCACAATCATTATGCAAAGGCAATGAGTAGCGTCTCTTAACAAAGCGAGTGTATGTCAACATTTATCGTTCTATAAACAAACTCTCCCAAAACCCCCTCGACTTTTCTGCAACCCCACCCCCAAATAAATATACAAAAATGCTCCCTCCCATACCCTCTAAAAGTGTATATACCACCAACCCGTCTCAAACGAGTGTAACCCAACCTCAAAACCATCCCAGAAAACAAGCAGATGATCCAAGGCCGGAAAAAAAAAAAAGTACGGTGGCGGGAGAGAGACAACCCAAAACAAATCCCGATCCTCCTAATATAAATAGCCTATGTTGTAACGAATGAATACCCAAAAAAAGGGTCACTGGTGCGAAAAACGCCGCCAGATAAGAAGCGAAGCGAAGTGAAGAAGGGGTTGACCAAAGTGGCGTCCCTTGTGGTGGTGGAAGTGTAAACAGAGAAGTCGAAGGTATAAATACATCTCTCACACCTGATAGCGGAGGATGATGAGAGAAGACACGGAGTGTCTTAGTTGTCCTTGGCAGCGTGGAGACGGCGGAGAGCACCAGTGGGGCGAGCGAAGCCGCTGGATGGCCTCTGGTGGGGGTGCTTGTGTCCATGGCCGTGGTGCTTCGTACCGTTGTTATAGATACCAGTCGAGCTAGGCAGAAGAGTTGGGAGAGCCGACGCCCCAGATTCAACTGGAGCAGCAGAGCCCATAACTGGTGCGGATGCCTCGCCGGAACCGGCTTGGACAGCGTCTTGCTCTGGAGTTGAAGCCTTAACAGCCGCGGCGTTTGTGGCGGCCGCAGAGCCAATCTGGGTAACGGTCACGGTGGCCTCGGCGACGGTAACAGTGACGGTGCCACCGCATTGGTTCTTTGCGTTGGTGTCAACAACTTCGGTTGGCTGTGCCGCCGCGACGGGGTAAACGGTGACAGTCTGGACAACGTCGGATGCTTCCACGTTGTTCTGGTTGGCGTCTGGGACCTGGTTGGAGACTGGCGCTGCGGAACTCTCGCTCGCAGAAGCGGAAGAGGTGGCAACGTCAGATGCGGAAGCGGAAGCAGAGGTGGCAACATCAGCCGTGGAAGCAGAAGCTGTAGCAACTGAAGAGGCGCTGGAGGTATCATTGTCGGTGCCATTGCCGGTGCTGACAGTGGCATTGCTCGCATTCGCGCAGTCGGTAGAAGCGACAGCCCTGGCGCCCTCTCCGGATGGAGTGTTGCAGCCTGGGAGGGCAGCAAGCGTGCCTTGAATCGTCTCGCTGATAGTCGGCTCAATCTTGCAAGAATCAACCTTCTCATCCTCGAAGAATTGGAAGACGGGGCAGTCCTCAACTACGCCGCTCAAGTTGGTGCACTCGGTGACAGCCTTTTGAAGGGTTGGTACGTCCCAGCCGTTGACGAAGTCTCCGTGGTATCCGTAACCGGTCTCATCACCGTTGGAGAAGACGAATGGGTGCTTGCCGTTGGTGTATTTATCGGCATACTTGTTGGTATCCCAAACGACCTCGTAGAAGAGGGAGATGAAGCGCTTGGGGTGAGACTCGGGGCAGTTGCCATTGTCGACGAGAGTAGGATAGGCCATGTGAGACTTGTGGTCGGCGGAATCGAGGTTCTTGCCATCCCAGCATGAGGGGAAGAAGACCTGGGCACGGAGACCATTGGGACAGTTGATGCTGGGGATCTCATTGGTCTCCTTAGTGTCGGTTCCAAGGCAAGCAAAGCTGATGGCACGTTGCTCCAGAGTGTCGCTGAAGGAACGGAGCATAGGATCTCCTGCCAACATACGGAAACCCTCTGGGAAGGCGAGTAGGCCTGAGTCGTACTCTGGGTCCTTAGGGTCGGAGCGCTGACTATAATTGATAATTAGCACTGATGCCATGAGTAAACTGAGAGGTTGTTGACTTACAGGTAGTAGATCAGAGCTCCACCAACCTGCTCAACACTGGTGAAAGAACCATCCTGCTCCTTGAGGTAGAGGTTGGGAACCCAGTAGTTTGAGAAATCCTTGGTAACCGTGCAGGACGAGCAGGTTGAGGCCTGGGTGTCGGCATAGGTCATGTCGTTGCTAAACCCGTTGCCTCCCATAATAGTGTGAGCGTGAGCGGAAATTGTGCCCGGGTTGACAATCGGATCGGTACGTTCGTACAGAAGTGGCGCTCTGCAGGGGAGACGCCAGAAAGCATCCGCAGGAGCAATGGCGAGGAGGGCCGCCACCAAGGCAGTGGTGCTGGTTGAACGCATCTTGAAGGAGTGCGGTGTGGTAGAGTTCTATGCTCAAGTTTGTAAAATTGTATGTTGTTTGTGCAAAGGACAGTGGTATCGAGAGATCAGCCAGTCAACTGGGATCGAATCAGAGCAAGTTGAATGTTGATGTTTCTGGAATATGCAATCGTCGAGATTGTGGGATTCAGTCAATGAATGTGAATAGGAAGGACTTTTTATCAGTAGCCACAGGCTATGAATGATCGTATAAAACAAGAAGGAGTGAAAAAAAAAAAGGAGAGAATGATATCAATCTCTGGCCAAGAAAGGTTGAGATAGATGTAGGAAAAAAGGAAGAAAAAGAAGAGAGCAAGTGTGTGGGTGGGAGAGTTTGTATATATATCAGGTACAGTACAGTTACTTGATAAGACCGGCCGAGAGTGAATTCACACTTTGTATGGGTTGGTGGGGTAAAAGGAGAGGCCCAGGCCTCCCATGCAGGTCCAACACCACCAACACAGAACGAATACCCTGCATCACGCTCAGACGGTTCCACAACATCATGAATACTCTATCCTATGGTACTGTAGGACTTGGTTATTTCCTAAATAAGCAGTCGCCTAAAGAAACAACACATATTGGAACAAACCGGAACAGGGGGAGGAACAGAGAAAAAACAGGGGTATCATGAGGATTAAGGATCCAGTGATTCACCTTTAATCGACAACATGTCGATATCGGCCCCACTGGCAGCTGCAGCATACTCGATTCCCTGACTCGTCTGAAAGGTGGTTGCATCCACGGCGCGACGCTTTGTTTCGTTTTGTTTGATGCTGCAAGTGGGTTCTATTAACAAAGACTTTCTACGGGCCAGGTTCCAGCCACTTGGTCCCGTTTCCGTTTCCGTGGACGTCCTCATTGAGGCCCAAGTTACGGAGAAGATACCCATAGTGTGGTAGTGTACCGTAAAGTGTTTGAAGGTCAACCAGACTTCGAGTGCCCATACATACATAAAAAGTACAAAACCGGAATTCTGGGGCAAAGAAATGTGGACTTTGTGTGAAATGCCGTTGAATACAGGCTGACGATGTGGGATCGTTGGCCACAGCGTCCTTGGTTCCTGGCCCTAGCAGGCCATCAACCCCCCCCCCCAAAAAAAGGACGTGGGACCGGTTGAAAGAGGCCGAACGTTTTAGTTGAAACATTGATTGCGGGCCTTGTTGGAAGGTTGAAAGCTTATTCTTCGCACAAAGTATTCCGCGCTTGCTGATTTGTCTGCGTGGAACTGAGCCATGGTCGAGCGCTCCAATTTCCACTATCCAGACCCCCGAGGGCTGCTGTCGAGCCCCGCGACTGGTCGTTAGTTTAGCATTGAAACAAGCCCACAGAAAGCACAGACGGTAACACTTCCGTGGGGTTTCAGGATCTGCAAGGCCCCATCAATATCGGGCCTGCCAACACCCTGGTCTCGACGGCTGATCAGGAGTTCTGGATCATTTATCAGACGGTACCAGTGAGCCCCATTGAACCCAATAAGTGGGCGTCTATAGGAAAATCGGAGCGGCTCCGTCTCAACTTGGCCAGGAGATGCTTTTGTTCATGGACAGGTCTTGCCCTAGCCGAACCTATCGGTAAACAACCACGACCCCTACTTCGCGGTTCTGCCAGGTACCCGTGCAAAGCAAAGCGCCTTTCACTCTTTGGGCGGGTCTCTGGGTGTCCAAAGGTTGGGTGGTCAGTCAGCATTTGGTGTGAAAACTCTTGGCCCTTTGTGGCAAAGTCACGAACGAGTACTGGGGGAGTTCCGATCCCCCCAAAGAGAGTGAGCATCTGAATGCAATCGCCCAGGAACCAATACATATGTACTGTACTGTACTGTATATTGGCAGCCGATATTTGGGGGTGGGATATGTGATCAATCGTCACCACGCACAGTATGAGGTTTGAGCCATCACTTGATCCAACAGCCTGCGTCTCTTCCTCCGAGCCCTGCCCTTGCCTCGAACCAGTCACTTAACATGCTGGCAGCGATGCGCCGTGGCTCCTTGCAGCAGCGCGGAGTGCGGGATTAACATCCCAGCCACTCAGATTGTGAAATGCAGGGACTCAATATTGAGCGGAAGCGCGGACTTGGGCGTGTCGCTATGTAACCTCGCGCCCACTCTCGCTAGCCAACAGCACTGCACGGCACACAACCACCGAAAAAGCCACTGAAAATTTGTTTGACTTGTAGCAAAATTCACTGTCCTAATGTGTAAAGTGTCCGCTCTGGTCGAAGAACTCATTGGGTAGGATGCAAAGGCGGCTTTCGGGTTCCAATGTTTCACTCCCGGAGTGTGACTTTGCCCACGACTGGCCGGGAGAACTTGCAGCACCCAAGCCTCAGCGATAGTACTGTCGAGAACAATATCAATGCTTCGAGCCGCGCGAGTATTGCAACAAACTTCTTATCTTTGCTCGTCGATCATAGCCTGTTAACGGACCTGCGGCCATTAGAACTCAGACAATACAGCAATTTGACACGGGACATGTGATGCGAATGTCAAAGCTAAAAAGTACGGTGTGATAAGAATAACGAGCAGCATGCATCGTCGCCTTCAATGGGTTACATTTGAGCTGTGCGGATGTGTTGCGGTACTGTACAGTACAAAACCGACGTGTTCATGGCAACTTCACCCATGTACACTTGCAATGTGAGCACCAAGGTTGTGAGCCGCGTAACATGGGAGCCACGTAAACTGATTTCGAAATAATCACGTAAATGCAAAATTTAATAGCAGATTATATTTCGTGTTGCTTTGAAATCTGGCAATACGCAATGAATTGTTGCAAAGTCTACAGAGCAAAATTGGCCTTCTCAAATCCAAAAAGGAGGCTATTATGGCTTCATAAACACGTGATCACGATGGTATTTGTCCCAACGTTGACGTCCTTTCCTTTTCAACGTAAGACTCACATATTCTATTCGATATCTTCAAGATATCCATAGAAATGGCCATTTCATAGAAACCGGTCTCTCAGGTATTCAGTATACTTTTCTCAAGTCCAACACACACACAACAATAGCAAGGCTGTGTCCCATTTTGCAGCAGTTCAGCTGTCTCGTCATGCTCACTTCCCATCACCTTCAGCAAATTTCTAACCTGTCAATCAGCCCAAGTTAAAATCCATTCATGTCTCGTCTCTAAACTGCAAAAGATGCGGTTCTTAGATCTTATGTCTTGCTTTCCCTGCGTTTTCATTGATGGAACCTGATTTGGATATGCACAGGGGCGAGAGAACAATAGTAAGGAATTAAGCGACTCGGCGCCATCGCCGGGATAGCTTCTTACTATTGTTCTTGAGATAGCGCCGGCAGTGCGATCGATCCCTCGAGATCCATCCATTTGTCAACATATATCAGAGCAGTCGTGATATATATTTGGAGAAACATGGCTAGAACATTTCTCCTGGTATATGGAAATATATTGCCATGTTCCCGATCTCAATACCCCTTTTTATACCGTGTTGTGGGCCCCTGAGATGATTGTTTAAGGCTTCATATTATCCATCCAGTCCTCTTTGACTGTTGGACTGAGTATCGGGGGAGACACTGTCTTCGACAGTGAAGAGATTGGGCTTTGAAGGAGTATTTCTATCTCCATTCGCCGCTGTGGAATTTTAACGTCACTCTAATTCGATATCAATCTTCAACACGAAGCACCAAAGACCTTCATTCAGAGGACACTCTTCACACTACTTCTACCCTACATAAAATCCCGTCCTCTCAGCCTTATAACCAAGGATGTCGGCTGCCAATCCACATCTCCCCGCAGACTTCGACGCTACCCAGCAGAACATCACAATATACACATCAGATGGCACCCCTGTGATCACCGCTATCCCAATGATCAACCAGTTCAATACCCAAAACAATGAAATATGCGTTGTATATGGATGCCAGCTGGGCGCCTCGCTGATCATGTTTCTGGTCGTCTTGTTAACGACGAGAGCGTCAAAGTGCAAATCTCCAATCTTCGTACTTAACGCCCTTTCCCTAATAATATCTTTCCTCCGCTCCCTGCTTCAGATCTTATACTACATTGGCCCCTGGACAGAGATCTATCGCTACCTCTCCAACGACTACTCTACCATCCCGAGATCCGCATACGGAAATAGTGTGGCAGCTACTCTGCTCACCTTCTTCCTGCTCATGACTATCGAGGCGTCACTCGTTCTCCAGACAAATGTTGTGTGTAAGACTATGAGCAATCGCATCCGTTGGCCTGTCACCGCGCTTTCGATGGTAGTATCGCTTCTTGCTGTCGCCTTCCGCTTTGCACTTACTATCCGCAATGTGGAGGGAATTCTCGGTGCTATAGTGAAGGCTGATACTCTGATGCTCGGCCGAGCGAGTTTGATCGCTGAGACAGCCTCGCTCTGGTTCTTCTGTACCATCTTCGTCATCAAGTTGGGCTGGACGTTATATCAGAGGAAGAAGTTGGGCCTCAAGCAGTGGGGCCCGATGCAAATCATCACAATCATGGCTGGATGCACGATGATTATACCTTGTAAGTATCATCCCACTTTCCAGAAGGAAACCAACTAACACCCACCCAGCACTCTTCACAGTCCTCGATTACTTCCCCGAAGAAACCTTCTACGAAGCCGGTACTGTAGCAATTTGCCTCGTCGCCATCCTCCTCCCCCTCTCCTCCGTCTGGGCATCCGCCGCCATCGACGGCGACGAGCCCGTGAGACCCCACAGCACCACCCCCAAATTTAGTAGCTTCAACATGGGCTCCGACTACAAGTCTTCGTCGGCACAGCTGGCCCGATCCATCCGCAAGACCAGCGTACCGGTGGAGCACCTCAGCCGTACGAGCGAAGAAGAGCTTGGCGCCGACGGGACGGTGAATAGGGATGGAGCATACGGGATGGACCGTATGAGTGGGTCGATTAGCCCCAGGGTTGGTGTTAGGGTCGATAGGAGTTATGAGGTCCATACTGCAGGGAGGAGTGCAGCTGAGCGAGATGATGTATTCTGTTAATGTATCACGAATGGGAAGGAGGAGCACAGAGGGGGCAACCCGGAGTTTATTTGGGCCGAGATGCTCCTGCGCGTCTTATTTATGTTTCCTTTTGGGTGCATGGAGTTAAGCATCGATAGTTGAAGATACCATGTCTCTCATAGTTATTACCTTACGATAGTATTTGCGCTTCAGCGAGCGCGTCCATATATAATGATATCATAAATCTAACGTGCATGTATAGCGAAAGTGCCAAACAAGCGAAAGTGCCAATCCATTTTACACCTTAAATCACGAATTTCA
>LNAS01000221.1:0-11141 GCA_001630605.1 Pseudogymnoascus pannorum | reverse complement strand
CGCAATTATTGTTGCGACAGCCCATCTGAGTGAGGCTTTCGCTTGTCTGGGGCTTTCGCTATACATGTACGTTATGTATGTCTCACTTTCTTAATTTTAAAATACATACATTTGCCGTTACCGATACGGAGATGCTACAGTTATGAGGTGTCTCGACTGTAACCTTTTCACCCGAGGAAAGGGTCAACCTAAGAAAATTATGTTCGTCGTTATTACCGGCAGGCTGTGGTGGCTGCTGGCATGGCATTGAGCACAGAGCAATGATCCATAGTGCAATGATCCATAGTGCAATGATCCATAGAGTAACATGCTCTACGGTTATGCTATTTGCATAATAGTCCATCATTTTGGGGGCGAGCATAGCGAAATGGTTCATAATTTTGGAGGCGAGTATAGAGAAATTTTTTCTTTCTGGAAAGGGGCAAGAATATCCAGATGTGGCCGGGTATTTATACCCATCTCACACCCCGGCACCTTCTAACAACTTGACTTTAACGCATGATAGAGACTCCCACAGCCCCAAGGCAGACATCCTTAAATAGGTTTTTATTGATGCATTGTCAATTCTCGTGCGACTACATCTCGCCGGTAAATCCGAACGACGACTTATGCAAAATCAATGGGTGCGGTGACTCGAAAAGGTAATATCGTAACAAAATCTTCGTAGACTTGCTAAAAAATATTTGAGATACCTAAAGTATATATTTATCTCGTACAAAGTGCATCTCTAGACGCAGGGATAGACGTTAACCTTTTCTGGCTTCTAATATAATCTCTGCATCGTGTATCTCGGCAGTAATAATCTTCCTTGAATTCTTGAATCCCTGCTCCGTTCTATGCTCTACATCTAAGCTGAACTGCTTCACCATAAAATTCGATAAAAGCCCTATCATTGCCATCCCACACATCGGAGGCCATAGAGTTTTTATGCTATCCGCATATGCTTGTATTAATTGAGTCTTTACCAATCCCCCTTCCATCACTTTAATCACTTGCACCAATCCCATAGCATCTTGGCTTAGTGTTCCCGCTAAGGGAGCTAAAATTGGATATGCTTGCAGCTTTCTTTTAAGCGCATTTTGAAATATGCACCCACTGACAGCAACCCCAATACTCTGCCCAAACGTTCGAAAGAAAGTGAGAAATGCAACAGCATATCCCATATCAATGGTATTTGCTGCGGCGGGGATAGCAATACCTATACCGGCAAAGAGAATACCTGTTCCGATGCCGGGAACCAGATTCAGGAAAACCCAACCCAGAGTTGGAGTATGCAAATCTTGGAAATGAAGAAGGCCCATCCCCAGAACAGTAAAGACCCAACCGGTCCACAACGCCCACATGTATTTCCCAGTGCTACTGATTATGATACCGACTAAAATTGAAGCTGGAGCAACGGTGAATGTTTCTGGGAACATCGCAACACCAGCCATAATCGGAGACAGGTTCTTGACCGCTTCAAGATATAAGGGACCGTAATACAACAAACTCCAAAGAATAATTCCGTGGATAGTAGTCTGGAGATAAACAAGCCGGAGCGTCCAATTTTGGAATATACTAAATCGCATCATAGGCTCTCTTGCAATGTGTTGTTCGTATATGGTGAAAGCAGTGAGACCGCCCAAACCTAGAATAAGAGGTACGAGAGTCAACGCATGACTCCATGGATACATCACACCACCCTAAGCCTTGTTGTCAGCAACATCTATATGTGCCAAAGCCCGAGAAACTGTACCCAAGATATCGGAATCAAGACGCTAGTCAATGAAGCACTAAAGAGAAGAGCTCCCCACCAGTCCACCCGTTGGAACTTTCTCATCAATGACATCGAGCCAGTTGAATGAAGCTTGAGGAATAGAATGATCATGATGTAGCCTAGACCAATGATTGGTAGATTTATCCAGAAGATCCATCGCCAAGTTGCTAGGCCCTGTTAAGCTAAATCCTAGGACAAACAAAGCAAACACATACCTTCCTGAGTAAAAGCACCCCCAACTATTGGCCCAGATACAGAACCTCGGTTGAGTTAGAAGGAAAATTCACTTGAATACTCGTTACTAACCTATAGCCCACATGCCTGAAATGTACCTAACAAAACGTCAATATTCCTGGAACGTCGTAAGCGAGATTCCATGACTCACCCAAACCACTTCCCACGGTCTCTCAAAGGAACCATATCAGCTACAATGACTTCAGTCAAAGAGATAATCCCACCAGCCCCCACACCTTGCAAACTTCGTCCCGCAAGAATCATGCAAAAATTCTTGGCCAGTGCAGCCACTATAGAACCAACAGTAAAGTGCAACAGTGCAACAAGAATTAGTTGCTTTCGTCCAAATATATTAGATAACGACACATAAAATGGCTGAAAAACCGTTGAGGTCACTAAGAACGAAGTTCCCGACCAAAATGCCTCGACAGCTGTACCATTTAGCTCTGAAGCCATGACCGAAAGAGCAACAGAGAGGGAGGTGGCATCGAGGGCCGCCACAAGACTGATTACAGATAGAGACGCAAATGCTAGGATGAAACGAAAGCTGGGATTGAACTGTTGGTTGGTCCCATTGCCACCAGATTTATAGTCCTCTAGCGATATTGAGTCAACTGCTGATATTGATGTCATTGGGACTTGCTCCGTGGTGTCCGATATCATCGCGATGAGGTGAGTATTACAGCAAAGAATGAGAAGGAGGCAGTCACGAAATTTGACTGGAAATTGTGCGTATTGATGTAGTTACAGTAAATCTTGGCTCCCATGGCATTGATGACATTGTGTTGAGCTGTTAAGACTGTTGTGGGATATGATGACATTTTCCGCAGTAGTCTAGCCCTCATTTCCCGCAGGATGAGTATTTTATTTCACCGCTGTAATGACGAGCCCAAATTGGCCCACGTTTCTAGGGCGAGATTTCTGCCTGCACAAATTTACTAGGCGATGTGAAGTTCTGTAGAGTGCGACTAAAACTTAAGCAAATGAGTAACTCCTCAAATCACTGATGCACCATTATAGTATCGTGAGTGTGGCTTGACTGTTCGTAGTCATGAGTCCTTCAGTACGCGGACAGGCAGGCACAAGGGATGAGGGGGATAAGAAAACACTCAAAGGCAGTGACGACGGATATTATGATAAATGCAGTACCACCGGACACCAATGCGACTGTCCCATGGGCCATGGCTCCATTCGTGATTGCAAGCATTGCAGGTAATACTATACTATTACTGTATTCAACGCGAAATTGAATAATTCTATCTTCTCAAGCTCCTCACCCGTACAGCACCAATAGCTCCCCCATCCTAAGAAAATCCCATATATATACCGCTCTCCTTTTCGTCTATGTGTATGTCCACAGTAGATGCCTCCCGTCGGATATGTAAAAGAAGAGAATCCTGCAGTTGCTCTCTTGGAATCAATGATGGGTTAGTTGAGCCCATGGGAGCCGGCATGACTTCGAAAATAAGTATCCACAGGCCGGCCAGCGGAGCTTGTGGCTCAACCAATTATAAAAGCACGGTTATGTAACTAGTCCAATAGAGCACTCCCTGAGCCACAACAATGTCTTCATACGTACTAAGCACTATGGTTGGAAAACTTGTGCTGCCTTCGTAGACCAGTCGTACTTTGCCCGTACCCAATTAAGTTTGAAATGAAGCTTGTAGAAGACATGGTTTGCGGCGTTTCCGCTATGTATAGAAACTATAATCATTCGCACCACGAACGAAGCAGACAAGTTGCGTATCGAACTCTAGGCATAATATCTTTCACATTTCTTCGCCCAAAGTGGGAGAAAACTAGATTCACAGTGTCATCTAATTCAACCTTGAGACGGAAGAATCCCGCCCGGTTTCTGGGTCCATCTGCTCAGCAAAAAGAATCCACGGGTAGCCAGCAAATGCGATTCCTGAAATCCACTCAAATACCGCGGCAAGATCAAAAGAGCCCGATACACACCCCCAAATTACCAACGAGACCGTGACAGTTTGGAAGGTAAGGTAGAGCTCTAGCTTGGCGAAACTTTGACCAAGAGCTCGTCTACGTGTACAGTACTCACATAATGCCGCCCCTGCAAATCCGAACCTGTTTCAGAGTTACTTGTTAACTTGCAATCAGAGAAAGGGTCATTGACTTGCGGTACTTGCCAGGTGCATATAAGAGCCGTCTCATGGACGGACCTGTAATTGAGAACATCCCAGAGGGACACCGCGATCAATGCCGCTGAGGCAACGGACACACATATGGTTGTTATTATATTTGCAATGGTCTCCGGCCGCTGTTCAGGACGGAATTTTTGATAAGTGGCGATGGTGGTCAACACAAGGAACAGTGATGAAAGGCAGACTGCAGTAACCCATAAGGGCTTTACTTCCTCCAAGGCGCCAATATCTATCCAACTGCATATTAGTAGCAATTCTTGCCTTCCGGAGGGTGACTATGGCGCGGGTTTACCAGATATCCATCTGTCAAACCGTTAGCATAGACAAAGAATTTAGTTCAACAAGACGCTGCATATAGTACTTGCGGTATTACACTATCAGGCTGCATGGACATCAATACCGGCATGCCAATTCCTACCCAAAAGGACCACATCGATAGTAAAGCACCTGTGAGCCAATGAGAAACTTCTTCAACAAATTCATGTGAGTTACCAACTTACATAGCCAAATCGCTGTCGCCAGGCTAGCGTAGGCTTTGTATAGGAGGAACCAAGGCATTCTCAAAAGTCCACAGTCTTGGAGAAATAAAGTGGCTAGCTAGAGTCTACGGTGGACAATGAGGGTTAACTCATGAAGTAGATGACTTTTTGTAAAGGAGGATATAAGACAGATTAAGCAGTAAACTGATTTACCTAGTCAGCAATAGGAATATTGTTTCTTGAGTCTGATGTCAGAATGAAGATGACAGGAGTCCTTAACTCCGTCCATAGGGGTTCTCGAAAATAAAAGCCGTGAATAACATTATATAATTGTATGCGCATTGGCTACAGTACGAACCGGTCAAGTTTACCGCCGTAGGAGTTTAAAGTGTTGTGGTCGGGTCTGGTCGGCGGGGTAGATATGCAGCATTTTCCTACAGTACTCTGGCGTCGTGATAGTGCCATTGAGGCGCCGAAGAGTGGCTGACATAGAGGGTTATTAGCAGTGGCATATGAAGAAATATCATCCTTTACCTTTTCTTGTACTCTACGTACAACAGTGTTATAAGTTCAACACGAGTAGAACACATTCGGCGTGTGCGCCTGAGAAGCAAAGCTATGGTTGACGACTCTTTCCCTTTAGATATGACGACCAAGAACGAGCACCTCACTGACCCCCTCCGAGTCGTGATAGTTGGAGCCAGCGTCGGAGCCGGACATAACTATGCAGCGCGGGAACTGCAAAAGAGGCTCCGGGATAAAGGAGTGGAGGCGCATTACCACGACTTTCTCGACAGCACTCCATGGCTAATACACGTACTTCTCCGTGACGGGTACGGTCCGTGCGTCAATCACTT
Source organism: Pseudogymnoascus pannorum (assembly GCA_001630605.1). Classification (NCBI taxonomy): domain Eukaryota; kingdom Fungi; phylum Ascomycota; class Leotiomycetes; order Thelebolales; family Thelebolaceae; genus Pseudogymnoascus; species Pseudogymnoascus pannorum. The sequence continues at coordinate 5,653 of LNAS01000221.1, read as the reverse complement.
CCCTTGGTTGTTTACCATTGTCATGTCCGCTTCAGAGACAAATTTCATATTCCACCTTGTAGTCATGTTCTGTTGCTGGCTATCGACCTGGGAGATCCTGGTATGGACTAGAGAAGCCGACATCGTTGTCACCACATACGGACTCGCAAGCCAATCTCTCGGCTGGCTGAGACTAGCTGGCTACCTGGAAGCTCCAGTTATATCATATCTCTGTGATGCCGGAGCTCATGGACTGCTGTTTCACAAAGGTGTCGATCTGAATATTGCCCCATTTTCAGGAACCGTGTCCGACTGCAAAAGATACGGCTTCGAAGCAATTGAAGCGAACCCATTGGTAAGAGAAGTATTCGCGCTGCCGGTGGCTAGTGGTAAACGTGATTCAATGCGTAGGCAGCTTGAAATCCCTGCGATGGACAAGATCGCCTTAGTCTGCGCGGGGTCGCTGGGTCTTGGGCGGGTCTCCGAAATGGTAAAAGATCTTCTGAAAGCAAAACAGGACATGAAAATTATAGTTCTATGTGGCAGAAATCACACCTTGCAAAGCAGTTTTCGGGGAGAAAGTCGAGTAGTGGCAATGGGGTGGAGAGATGACCTCCCTGACCTTTTAGTAACCGCGGACGTTGTAGTCCATAATGCTGGTGGAATGGTAGTGTGGGAATCGGCAATTGCAAAAATTCCCCTTATCACATATCTTGCACTTCCTGGCCAGGGACAAAGAAATGCTGGCGTGCTTGCAGAGAGCAGTGTTTCGCCTTGGCCACGAAATATCAAGGAGTTGGCGAAGGAACTCGAAGCAGCTTTTAAGCAAACTCGATTACCACCATCGCTAGCAAACAGATTTGCCGATAAGGACGTTACGGATATTATCTTAAATTGGACAAAATTAGCTGACGCAAAAATGCAGCGGCAAATTCCAATATTAGCCGGGGCTTAGGGCGTATATTGGGGCCTGGGTAAGGTCTTCCCGAGCAATCTCAATAGTGATATCCTTCCGTTTCTAGCTATTAAGCCAGCCGATATATGATGTACGCTCTCGAAATAGGTTCTTTGGAATAGTGATATGGTAATTCCGGTATCAGCACGAGTAGCGTCTGTCCCTGAGTGCCGAAAAAACCACCGTGCCGAAAAAAATGATAGGTACTTTGACTTTGGGCATCTCAAATTCTACACACTTATCAATATCTTTTACATTGCACTATAAATCGTATTCTATAGCTACTTCGAGCACCCCAGACCGCTCCTTCAAGAAAATTATGGTTTGCATTGCCACTGTCGCGCCTGATTTGGCGAGGTCTGCATTTGTTGCGAAACAGACTTCCCCCACATAGCTCTACCATTAAGCTCTTACTACTCCCAAAACATTTAACAATATATACTCACCCTGGTGATTCGTACCCTGGCCACCCATCGGAGACCTCTGTACCTAATGGCCAATGGAAGTGATATGACAAAACATAGGACGTCTGATTTGTAGAATTTTATCGGGCTACGGCCTTTACTTATTCCGTTTCCCGAAGGCAATTCTACGGGTTTCAGAATGTTGTTGTCTGATTCTGCCTGATTTTCAGAGCCACAATCATTGGCGTAGTCACGTGACAAATCGCTTTTTACAACCTAGCGCTTTATAGGAGGCTCGGGTGACGACATCGAAAACCAACACCTTTCTTTTTCTCAACGCCTCACAATATGTCGGAATCTCGGAGCCAAAAAAAATAAGCAGCGAATCTACCCACCCCCTCCTGCAGCGATGCTTCCTCCTCCAGTGCCTTCCGATACGACGCAAACAGGTTCTTCAGGCTCCTCGGGCTCCAAAAGAGAAAACGTGGCCAGGCCACCAGCCGTCAACTCACCCGGACATCTAGCAGGTCGTCAAATAGCACCTTCTCTAGTTCTACTAGGGAAAAAGTGGTAGAACTCGATCATGGAGGGACATGCTAGCATTGTCGTGCCAGTCCGATTGACATTTGTCACGTTATTGGTAAGAATGACCGTGATGTATGACACCACTTCCCTTGAGCGATAGCGTCCATGAAATGATTCCTGAAGCTAATATTCAATATATAGTTTGATCGGCTTTGCAACAAGGCCTTATAACCTTCGATAACCTTGGCCACGTCGACAATGCTATCCCGCTTTGCCCGCTCTACCATCGCAACTTTGACGATATGCTTAATCCGAGCTTCATCTTTCCACCCGCCGATTTGGAATACTTCATACAATACGAGAAGGCGGATCAAGATCGCCGTCGAGAAATTAGCAGGCGCACTGGCACAATGCCAACTCGTGTATCCCCTACCGCGGAGTCATACCGGAATCATCAAATCGAGACTGGAGCGGTTCCTAGTGACGCATGTGGTGGAACGTATATGCGTTTTACGCTGCGGGATTACTTTCCGAAGCTTGGTCAACCACCATTTGTACCTGGCGCAGGTTCTTTTCCCGACCCTGAGCCATGGCATGGTGCTCCTATGGCTGCATTACGGCGGGCGTTCTTGGTTTTGGGGAGCCCTTTCCTTCAAGGCATTCCGAAGGAGACTAAACATATGTTGCGGACTTTGTTGGACCTTTATTCAGATGACATATCGAATAACGACGTTGTAGAAAGAGATGATCACAACAGTGCTGACGAGTCATCGGAAGATGAGGAGCGCCGAAACGATTTAAGAGCTCAGGCTGACCTCCGCTCGGGACATTTCCCGTCCAGGGGACAAATAGACAGCGCCAGTGCGCAACAAGGCCCTGATACGTCTCAGGCACCGCCTACGACTCTTGCGTCCGACCCTCTGTCGCATCCCCGCGAAGTAAGCGGTGCGATTCGGCATGTGACATCATCGACACCCCTAGCCGAGCTCGGATACAAAGACCCCCGAGATCAAGAGCACTGGTGGTGGAACCCCTGTTTGACAAGTGACGACGTGGTAAAGCTTGGTGAAAGAATTTCGAAGAGAGGCCACATGACAGCACTAAATTACATTATGTCACTAACACGAACACACATGAGTCCATGACACACAGAAGGCGAGATATGGGCACGGAACATGTATTTTTTAGAATTTTGTTATATACCCATAGTCAATTTACCAGTGGTCATTTGCAAGAAGTGTGGACATATTAGGCCGGGTTTACAGTGTTGGGGCGGTAGGGTTAGAGTTAAGTGTACACCGAGATTTATTGCTTCACGCCCGATGGGGCTTGGGATTTCAGACATTGAGAACTTTGCAATTTCGCACATCCCGTGAGGCCCCATGAGGCCGTAGCAGTTATTGATTTCTCAACCCCGCATGACGCCTCGAATTAACGACCTTTTCTTTTTTAAATTTCGCACTTCGAGTATGAGGGCTCTCGGATTTCCGACTTTGTAATTCCCAAATTTCTCACCTCCATATCTGGCCGCACGGGGCTTCTGATTTCCAACCTTGTTTTTCTTTCAATTCCACGTTTCCAGTATGAGGCCCCATGGGGCTCGATCTATTCATTTGTTCCCCGAACTTGCCAGCTTCAGCGACCAGATATGTCGGGAATCAACATAAGACTCAAAGAAGCACCAAAATCAAGGCCAGAGAATAAAAATGATTGGAGCGTCAAATAAGATTGAGGTTTTCAATAAAATGCAGAAAGGTTGATTTTAAAACTTGCAAATAATATTTATATAAAACGAGAATAAATAACTGCGACAGAATTTGTTCAAAATCTTGGGAAAAGGTATTTAGTTTAACGTGGTTAATCAGCGAGCGGCGCATATCACCGAGCGGCGCACTTGGTACCACCACACCAAAATATATATGTAATAGCACTTCTGACAAAACGTGACAAGGTACCTTTACATACAAATTTTGGTGTGATGATACCAAGTGCGTCGCTAGGTGATATGCGCCGCTCATAAACCACGTTAGGCTCAATATACTAATTAAATTATATTCAATTTCTCGTACTACAGTAGAATTTCGTAACCACCTTCCGAACCAAAGTCTTTGCATTAATACTACTATAGTTAGCCAAATATTTTCACCCGCAGGCACTAAAGTTAGTTGAAGCTGCGTTGTGTCCTGAGGCATCGCATAATAGTGGCTCAGGTTCCTGACAAAGTTTGACATTGGCCGACTCGGTATTCGATTCTTCGATTTCGTATCACGTGAGAGTCTGACATTGCCAAAGGGCCAGCTAATAATTTGCTGACAAGAAGAATACGGCAGATACAATCATGGTTGTCACAGCGCATGTCACCAGAATCAGATCCAACATGAACAGGTAAAAGCAACTAATCCCCGAGTCAAGCCGAAACTCGGCCATATCAAAATCAATAAGCACGAGGCTGAGAAAGAGGCGCTCACCCTCCTCCCGTGCAGACTGGTGTCCTAGCACGATTCCATCTACCCATATAACCGGCCAGAGCCGCGGATGAAATGATATGTTCGAAGAGCGGTTCAAGATTGAGTCTCTGTCGGTTCCAGTTTGCCGTTGTAAGGACACAGGGCACCCGCTCACGGCAATGGCATATGGGAGTGCTAAACGGTGTAGTTGCTGGTGCTATCCTATAGGTCTACTACGAAGGATACAAAAAAGATGAAGGGGGAGCTTCGTCGCCCAGAATCGTGAAGTACCCGAAATGGGTCCGACTCGGCTAGCCCTTCATTAGCTCCCGACCCCACTCCCGTCACATACCCGTCTTGACCCTGAGCTCTTGAGTGCGGAGTGATAAATAAGGCCTCGCTAGTTCGCATCGGTGCCTACTCTGGTTCGATCCATCAGGCGAGGTCCACGACCTTTACCAACTACGGGAGTTGGTCCGCAAAGGAAATCACTATACAGGGGGTGGCCTGTCGATGGCCCGTGACGGTACTGGGTAAGGAGGCATCCTTACAGTCGTAGTGATTTACTTACGCGTGGTGGCACTTTTCTGCACAGCCATTGACCACACACCTCAATTTCCTGCTGGTATCACCAGGTGGAGACATCAATAGCTGTTGACCAAGCACCTCAATTTTCTACTGGTATCACCTGGTGGTGACAAGCATTTCGCCGCTGCTCTTTCTAAAATTGTAGGCCATTTACCTCTCTCGCTGGCATAAGTTGATTCGAAAAGAATATAGCTAACGTGTTCGCTAATATTGTAGTAGTATATTACTGCAAAGTGCCCCAAAAAATTGAGGGTGAACCACCGGATGGTTTCTGAAACGAAGGGATGACTTAATTTGTAGCACTTCAGGATGAACTGTAACTATTCATTGTAGATAGAGCGGAGGGTAAGTAAGTGATGCCTGGAAACAAAATTGTGGTAGCTTTTCTCTTATCTTTGATATTTTTTATATTGGATACCTCTATGATTNAACAACGGGTGATGACTAAAAGCGTAGATGATGACAAGAGCTTGGAGTGGGGTACTGGAGGAGTTTGAGGCATTAGCCTTGTGGCCCGCTTTACTAAAAGCAGTAACGCGTTGAGCCAGTAAAAATGGGACCAAACCTTGTGGGGGTGTAATTGGGGAAGCTGGCTAGACCCGAACATCCGATCGACGTCATCGGTATTCAAACCCCGGATTCGCTGGAAACGGGAGCGAAAGCAAGAGGTGTGCAATAAAGTACCATATTAAAGCCGCCTTACAACATCGCGGATCTCACATTTCGTCAAAAGAGCCCAATACCTTCCATCGCCC
>LNAS01000219.1:0-121347 GCA_001630605.1 Pseudogymnoascus pannorum | reverse complement strand
GAGGAGGGGGTGGTGTAGCGGATTAGGGAGGAGGGGGGGGAGAGGGCGGTGGGGTCGTCGAAGTCGCAGGGGACGCCGTGTTTGGTGCAGTTTCCGCAGATGGGGTGGGCTTCGTCGCACTGGAGGGTGGTGGTGTTAGTTGGGTGTTTCTTCAGGGGATTGGGGTTGGGGTTGGAGAGGTGAGGTCGGAGGTCGGAGGTTGGAGGACGGATTGGTGGATTGGGAATGGATTGGAGATGATTGGAGAGGGGGGATTGGTAATTGAAGAAAGCTTGAAAGAGTGGGACAAACCTTGACTTTTCTTAACTTGCAACGCTGGCAGCCCGCCCTTGACTTCTTATGCGAGCGCCTCGGCGGCATGTCTGCTGTGTCTTGTATATCCCCTTCTCCACCAATTCGAGCTCTTTCTGTTGTCCCGGCTCTGTATCTGTGTTCTATCTCCCAGCAATCAAAGCACCCTAAGGATGGTCGCGGCGGTGATCTCGTCTAGCGATCCTTCTCTGCATCGTCCCTCGAAGCATGTGCATACCACTCCGCCTGGGAAACTGAGAAACGCTGAGAGAGGAATGAAGAAAGAAGAAAGAAGAGAAGAGAAGAGAAGGAAAAGAGAAGCTGAAGGAGCCGCGTAAAGGATCGATCTCGGCCAGATAGAGGCAAGCAGGTACCGGTCGGTGTAGTAGGGCTGTGCTGTGCAAAGAACCAGAGACTCGGCGGCGAGGGCGACGTGGTTGACGAATAGCACGCGGCGTGGACGAGGTCTGGAGGGACCGGAGGAAGCGGGAGCCGGGAGAGGGTGCAGTAGTGGGGGGTTGAGTACTTTGGTTGGAAGTAGCTGTGGTGGTTGATTTGGCGGTAATTGGAAGAGTTTTTGGTGGGAAAGGGCGCAAAGAGTGACTTGTGGGGAAGGTACTGGAAGTGTGACTGTTGGTGGGCTGGTAGTTGGGTTGGTGGGGTTTAGAGTTAGAGCCTTGCACAACTTTTCGTACTCGGATTCGAGGGATGGGTGCCTGAGATGTTAGGGGTGAAGGAGGGAGGTAAGCGACGATCTTGGGGACCTGGATGGCTGACCTGGATTGCTTATGTAAGGTTGGTTGTTGGTGGCGGTTGGTGTTAGGTGCGCGTGGGGGAGTGGGTGTAGTGGGGTGTCTCGATTAATTAATTATGTAATCAATCTTTACATCTCTTGTGGTACGCAGGGCGTGTATGGAGCAGAAGACACCCGCTTGATGCCTCAGATATGTGGTATATAATTGTCAGGCAGAGAAGGGATCTGCTCCGTCAGAAGGACATACAACATACATAGATTGCCAAATAGTGCGCTATGAACGGAACGGGTATATACTTCACAGTAGTACTCGTTCACATGTATTCAATTACATAGCCAGTGCATTAGCTGTCCATGGCTTGCATGGTATATAAACATTCTTCACTCTTAGGCCGGATGTACTTCTGCCAGATAATTTGTCGATATTCAAAGTACTGTCCCATACAAAATACAGCGTAGAGTAACAAACCACCTGCCAGAAACAGGTACATTACATAAGTAGTGCTCTTTTTCTATACTGTACTGTGCTACTGTACTTTTTTTTTCTCTCTGTATCCCCTCTTTCCCTCCCCTCTCGTATCTTTTTCTCCCCCCCGTGTCCCGCAACTATCCGATCTTATTGGCCAAGACCGTTATTTCAAGCCACCATGCCCGTCAATTCTCTAATCCCCGCCCCTGTAGATTTAACGCGTGATGCTTACTAATACTCACGGCCCCAAATAGCCTCGATTTCTCCAATAATACCCCAATTCCCAATTCCCAATTTTCCTAATCAACGACGTCATCCTAAACAAATGTCTAGGACATACAGTTTGTTACTACTGTAGTAGTACAGTAGGACGGTTGAGTCTGTGTTTTACTCTGATATGTTTTATATGACCAAGCCGATAAAAATGATATGATATATTACCCAACAATACGAGGCAATAGCAGTTTATAATGTCTATATATGTCGATATATCTCAGAGCATGGTAAGCACGCAATGGCCACCCCGCGATGGCGCCTTCGATCTGATCTGACTGATCCATGCCATCCACGCCCTTGCTTCCGTGCTGACTTGGATGGCACATTCTGGCTAGATCTTCGCTCCCAAGATCTGTCAGATCTGTCCTCTGTGTGCCACATTCCTGTAAGGTACGGTCGGTGGTTGTGGTAGTAGTCGTGATCGTGGTCGTGGTCTCGGTGATTATGGCATCTTAATTGTCTCTACCTAGTATATTCCATGGTCTCACCGTCTCTACGGCCTGTCCGTCTGTCCCGGCTTCTTCTCGTCTGCAGCGTAAGACTACTATACTCTGGTATATTTTGTATATTATTATAACAAATCATAGCAATGGAGTATACAGTACTCTATATTCCATCCTCCTACCCAACCCGCCCAACCCGCCCAACCCGTCAAATCCCTAAAGTTACACACTTCCTATAACTCCACAACCAGTAACTCAGTCATACACGAACGGGCAAACAATGAACCCGCTTTGTAATCAAAATTTCAACCCCTCCATCATCCACTTACATAGTACACTGCCACTACTATCATCCACTATCATGCACCCCGCCTGGGTACTTCCACTAATGTACATTCTCACACTACTAGCTAAGTACCTTCCCTTACCTACCTGCTGTAAACGTAACTCACTCATACAATCCACCACCACCAGCCCAACACCACCACCGACTTTTTCACTTGACACCTATATATCGCTGTCAATCTCCCTCTCGGCCTTTGATTTCGGCCTTTGATCTTTTCTTTCTTCTACAAATACAGCTCCTCCTCCTCCTGTTGATCGTGAGTTTGACCTTCACTCGATCTCTCAGATAACCCCTCACCTCATACCATCCAAAGTGAGAGTTGTCGACGACACTTCACCCCACCTCACTATCAAACAAAAAAAAAACCTCGCCTCACCACCACAACCACAACCTCACCCTCACCCTCACCTTCACCACATCCCCCTNCCCCCCCCCCCCGCCCCTCCTCCCCAATCCACAACTTCGGCACCCTCGCCGTCCACGCCGGCTCCCCCCACGACCCCGTCACCGGCGCCGTCATTGCCCCCATCTCCCTCTCCACCACCTTCGCCCAGACCGCCGTCGGCGTCCCAGTCGGCCAATACGAGTACTCCCGCTCCTCAAACCCCAACCGTCACAACTTTGAGACCGCCGTCGCGGCCCTCGAGCACGCAAAATACGCTCTCGCTTTCTCCTCGGGGAGCGCAACCACCGCTGTCATCCTGCAGTCCTTGGCAGCAGGATCGCACGTCATATCCGTCTCAGACGTCTACGGCGGAACCCACAGATACTTCACCCAAGTCGCCCAAGCCCACGGCGTAAGCGTAACCTTCACCCCCGAAATCGCCGTCGACGTAGCAGCACACATCACCCCGGACACGAAACTGATCTGGATCGAGACGCCCTCGAACCCGACCCTGCGCCTCGTCGACATCCGCGCCGTGACGGCCAAGGCGCACGAGCACGGCATCATGGTCGTGGTGGATAACACGTTCCTCTCGCCCTACGTGCAGAACCCGCTCGACCACGGCGCGGATATCGTGGTGCACTCAGTGACAAAGTACATCAATGGGCACTCCGACGTCGTCATGGGCGTCGCGGCGTTCAATTCCGATGCCATGAAGGAGCGTCTCGGCTTCCTCCAAAACGCAATCGGTGCCATCCCTTCAGCATTCGACTGCTGGCTCGCCCACCGCGGTCTCAAAACCCTCCACCTCCGCGCGCGCGAGGCCTCTACAAACGCAAACCTCGTCGCGAAGGCACTTTCCTCCTCCCCGCACGTCATCGCTGTCAACTACCCCGGTCTAGACAGCCACCCCCACCGCGAAATCGCGCTGCGCCAGCACCGCAACGGTATGGGCGGCGGGATGCTCAGTTTCCGCATCAAAGGCGGTGCCGCAGCAGCCGAGAAATTCTGCCAAGCTACCTCGTTGTTCGTTCTCGCTGAGTCGCTGGGCGGAGTGGAGTCTCTAGTCGAGGTCCCTAGCAGCATGACCCATTCGGGGATCCCGCAGGAGCAGCGCGAGGCGGTGGGCGTGTTTGATGACCTTGTGAGGATCAGTTGCGGGGTGGAGGATGGGGAGGATCTGAGGGCCGATGTGCTGCAGGCGCTTGAGAAGGCGGTGGTGTGGCCAAAGATTGCTAATGGGGGGGTGAAGGGGGGTAATTAGATTTGGGGGGGGNTAGGGGGTAGGTAGCTGTGAAAAGCTTATTTTGGTGGCGTGGAGTTTATTTTTCGTTTCTTTTTTTACTATTTGAAGCTAGGTTTTGGGTAAAGAAAGATGATCATTTTTTCTTATTTTTGCCAAGGAAGTGCAAGGGATGGGGTGGGAATACAGGGACTCATATAGATGAATTGGAAATGGGGGTAGGAATATAAAAAAATACTGGTTTATTAACGGGATACTCGTATAGTCTGTCCATTTATCTGCGCTTCACTGCTGTTCTGGATTTGATGGCCGGCCGTGATTGATGTCCAAGTAACCTACTTCATTTCTAGTATATATGCTCTACACAGGAGCTTCCTAACAGTACTTCACAAGCCCTAAAGCCCTCGTACTCGTAGACCCTATGCTCATCCCTACACTGCACATATACAACACCGCACATGCACACCACCACAAGTATATATCACCCATCAATTTCAGCTACATATCTAGCGTCATAGCTTCCGGGTATTCCTTCTCCACTTCCTATAGTACAACCCCCCATCCTCCACCACCATCAATCCGATATCCCACCCTATCAATCTCATGCAACCCCCAATGAATCCCATAACTCCCCCATCAATCCCATATGCCACCCCCATCAATCCCATAATACTCCCAACCCCAGCCCCAAACACCACAAACCAAGCAAAAAGCCCAATATGCAACCCCCCCAGAGTACATTACTCATACAAAAAACACCGCTAAAAAGCAAGGGTATAATAAAGCAAAAACAAATAAACAAACAACCACCTACTCAACCCCCAACACCTCCCTCAACTCCTTCGGCAAATCCCGACTATAAACCGCCACCCCCGCCTTAGCCCTAGCAGCACTCCTCATCTGATCCCCATACATCCTCTCCGCCTCCTCCTCACCCCCCCACCACCCCTCCGCATACCTGCTCTTAAACTGCCCCTCCCGCTGCGCAGGCTTCAACACGTATTTCGGGCCCCGCCAGTACTCCCACTGCGTCCAAGCCCTCGCTGGTGCGCGTCCGCGGCGACGGCTCGGGAGGGCCGTCGTCAAGGTTTGGAGGGAGATGGAGGGGGTGACGGGGCGGCCGGTGATGGGGGAGTTGAGGTATGAGGTGTGGTCTGATTCGTTGCCGTCTGTTCTTTGTGTTAGCAGGGTGCCACGTGTGGGGAGCGTGTAGTAGGGGTCCGGGACAGCGGGAGGTGGTTCGAACAAAGAAAGCGAGAACAAAGGAATGGACATACCAACAGTGCTTCCGCGCGGTCCATCGCCCATATGCCATGCCATTGGGACAATGTGCTCCTTCTCCATGTGCTCCTTAAACGCTGCTTCATTAGCGTAAATCTCCTCCTGACGCGACAGGCCGCCCATCTGAACATCCTCGCCGCCGGCGTCTCCATTAAGGGATTCCGATTCCGTGTCGCACTTCCCCCACAGACAGGGCTTGGCAGTGTAGTCCTTACGTGGACCACCCTTTCCGTGGATAATGTACACATGCTTCCTCAGCGTCTCGAGATTCTGCAGCTCAGCCTTGCAGCCGCGCCACTCGCACAGGAAGGGAATATATCTCGGCTGTCCGAGGACGGAGTGCGGACGCTCCGGAGCCTTAGGAGCAGGCCGGCCTCGACGCTTGGGTGGTGGGAGGTCATCCTCATCATAGGCGGTAGCGGGACCACTGGCGGTTCCCTGGCTGCGGCGCGCGAGGACCCGCTTTGATACTGCTGTGAGTTTAGCAGGGGCGTTAGGGTCGCGGGGAAGACGGCCACCGCGTTTAGGGGCCGGTTCAGTGGGTGCAGCAGCTGCATCTTCATCATCGTCGTCGGGGATTACGATGGCGAAATTGGATTGGGAGGTCTCATTGCGGAGACCACTTGGGCGACTGGGATCGTATTTGGTGTAGACTTCGGTGAGGGGCCGCGGGTTGGGGACCATTGTCTTTGGTATATAGGGCTGCATATTTGCTGATCCGACTTCTGCACCACCTGGATCGACAATGTCCCAGCGGAAGGTGCTGAGATCGGATGTATTATCAACTTTTGTAAATCTCTCCTTCAATTGCTTCAAATGTCCGTTTAGACTCCTTTGTGCAGGGTGCTTTCCGGCAGAAATGAGAATGTCACGTGCGATCGTCTTTGGATCGTAACGCGATCTGCGGAGTGCAAGAGAGCGATCGATGCTCTTCACAATTCCGTCGTATTCTAGAAGTGGATTTCGAGTGACTTGAACGTGAGAATTGCCAGTTACATTCCCGGGATGGTCTTGAGAAGGTGTATTTGCGTAATATTGGTGGTGATGTTGAAAAGTAACGGGTTTAGGTGTAGGTCGCGTTGAAAGGTCTACTGTTTTGAGCCCGTGCATATCGGACAAACTGTTGATCCGTTCACCGGTATCAACGTGCTGTCTCTTCTCACTTTGTTCCTCCCCTTTATCAGAGGATTCACCTTTTGTGAGATCAATAATCTCAGCAAACGTCCTTTTTCTTGCCTGTGCCTCCTTTGTTAAAGGAGCTTCAGGGATGACTGGTGCCCTCGGCGGCTGGGGTACAGCAGCTGGTTGGTCTGTGATTATTCTTACATTTGGTGGTAGCGGCGACGGCGGCTTTCCGTGATAGTGGTAGGGTCCCACTGGTTGAAATTGGCTATGCTGAGGCGGTCCATAATGAGGTGGTCCATGCGGACGCGGCCCATATTGAGGTGGCCCTGTGACTGTGCTAGATGGAGGATTATAGTGCGCAGGTGGACCAGCACCAGCCCTCACGGCTGCTGGGTTAGGAATACTGGGATTAGGGGGATAAGAATATGTTTGCGTCGATGCTTGTTCCCGCCATGTCTTCCAACCACCTTTTGGAGAGGCAACAACTTTCTGGTATGGCGAAGTGTAACTTTTAGCAGCCTCCCCTTGGGGTGGGTTTGGTCCCGATACTCGCCAAGGTTTGGCTACATAAGCCTGTAATAGCGACATACGTTGCGCTTCTTGGGTGGTCACTGGAGCTGATTGTCCTTGGCCTTGGGATGCAGGAGGAGCAGGATCTGGTTGTTCTGGTGCATTTGCAGGGCCTGCTGTTGGTGATGCGGGCGGAGGATGCGACTGGGGTTGGAGTCCCGCTGAACCCGGCGGGGCCGTGGTTGCTGTCGCGGTTGCTGGCGCATTCGGAGCCTGTGGCTGGGTATGTAGCCCTGGTGGATTTGATAAAGCAGCCGTTGCTGTTGTAGGCAGTGGGAGCTGGGTTGGTACATTTAGCGAAGCTGTGGCTACTGATATAGAGGCATCAGCTGCTGTGTTAGTAACAGTGGTGGTTGCATTAGGCGTCTGCGGAACGATGGCTACAGGGGGTACATAATTTGTTCGCCTCTCTTCTGCACGTCGAGCATATGAAGATTGCACAGGCGCCCCGTCATGTCGGGGTCTGTCGGGTCCAGGGCCGGTCTTTGGAGTCCTGGGGGACCCCAAAGGCAGCCCGTCTTTTCGCGGCCTTCCCCTTGGTCGACGCTCTATCCCATTCCTAAGAGTCTTAAAATTCGGCGTCTGGTCAACCTGTGGTGGAGGAGCTTGTGTGGCTCCGGGAGTCAATGGAGGTATTATCGCAGCTTGACCGGCTGCAATGGCTGCTGGTGGTGGTCGAATTGGAGTATTCTTCTGGGACGTTTGTCCTTGAGGTACAGAGGAGACAGAGGCCGTTTGCCCTGATGTTGGAGTCACGGCCACGGGACGAGGTGGCTGAGGCTTAGATCTTGGATTGCCCGGTAAGATAGCAAGTAAGGTTTTAGCAAACCGCGCTCTATCCATTTTAAATCCCAGTTTCTCAATCATTTCACACAACTCAATGTAACTTGGATTACCTTCCAACATGTCCCGGATTTGCCGCGCTAAGATTTTCTTCCCTGCATTCTCAGCGATCTCATTCAAAACACTAGATGCCGTTATGGCGATAGCGTCTCTCTTATCTGTGGGCCATGTCGAATTTTGCTGAGAAGGCGATGGATTTGCAGAAGGGCTTGGACGTTGACCATGGCCTATGATTTGTGATGACGTAACCGGTGTTTTTTGGGTGCTATCGACTGGCTTCGTGCTAGCCGCTGCGCCATTGACAACAGCTGGCGTGGCTTGACTAGAGGAAGCCCTCCGAGGTGGTTGAGTAATGGCTGCGGTTCTAGACGTGTCCGTGGTAGAACTAACGTTTCGTTGGGACTCTGCATTACCTGGCTTGCCAGGTATCACCGGCGTAGGCTCTTGTGGGGCAGGTATCATAGTAGAAGCTGTCACTGCCGCTACTGCCGCCCGAGCCTCTGCTTGCTCGACTGCTGCGCGCTCTGCCGCCGCGCGCTCAGCTAGCGCTGCCTTTGACCTGCTGGGCCGCTTCGCCCTCCCTCTGGCATTGATAGCTTCTTTAGCCTTCCCAGTCTGAGTCTGTGTCGATGGCGACCTTGAACTATCCGGACTTTGCAGCGTTGCCTTTATGCCGTGTGATGCGGGAGGTAGTGCAGGTGCAGTCATTAGTGTTGTACCAACCGTTGCAGCTTTAGGTGCTGCTGCTACTGGAATTGGACTCTGCAGTGGTGCGCCAGCCGGTTGCGGTACTGGGCTGCCTTGGGTTTGGGACCCTTCTGCTTGTGGCTGAGGTGATTGCCCGGTGTTGGTTTTCCTCACCGAGGACCAGACCTGGAGAAATAGTTTTGGATCTTTTGACTGGTAGTCTCGTAATTTTTCAACCATCCTCCGCATCTCTTCTTCCATAGTAACCGCAGTATCGTCTTTTGGCGGGTCATGCGGCCCTGCCATGTTCGCTGGCGCAGATGGATCTGGAGCCTTCCCTTTCAAATTGGCTGGTGCGGCAGGGATAGGGTGGGATGTGGTCTCAGAAGTAGATGTTGTAGGAATCTGCTGCCCGTCTTCATTATCCTCGTCGGCATCGTTAAAAGCTTGCCCTTGCTCGTCCTCCTCACTCTCTTCGGACTCAGATTCCGGCTCTGCTGCATTATTGGCAGACATCGTGTGAGTTAGGGTCATTGCGGCTTTGACCGCCGCCCCTGCCATATCTGACCTTTCCCTTCGCTGTTGTGCCCTCAAACTCTCTTGCCGCCGTCGCTCTTCGATAGCTGCCGCCTCCTTTAATTTGGCAAGCCTCGCCACCTCCGCCTCTGCGGCTACTATTTGTTTCTGATACTCATGGTAGCTATTATAAACATGGCTTGGGTCTACGGTGGTAGGTCTGTCAGGCGATGGCCGTCTCTGTGGCTGTGGGAGCTGTTGGTTGCGAGCAGTTGATACCTGCGTGGGTAGCGGGAGATAGTTGGATTGAGGCACCTGAGACATAGGCGTAGGCTGGTATTGGTTTGGTTGGCTACTAATATTTTGTGCAGTAGACGTTTGTCCGCCGCCTGTTCTACGAATCGCATTTGTAGACATTTTAGCAGAAGGCAAATTTGCGGCTGGCTGGGGGCTGGTTTGCATCGACCTGCCACTCTGGCGATTTGGGCCGCGAGAGGCCTGCGAGCGCGGTTGATTAATATATGCATTTGAAGCTGTATTAGCAGTACTCCTGGCTACAGGTTCCGCAGGAGGGGTTGACGTCTGGCGGCTTTGCTCCTGCTTGAAAACTCCTGCTGCTGCTGGCTTTTGCGGTTGCGAAGGGGTAAACGGAGCACATTGGCTTTGCTGCATGTTCCCAGATGACGCATCCGGGGCCCCACCACTAGGCGTCGCCGTATTGGCAGAACGTTGGGGATATGAGTTTATGAGAGACTGAGGGTACGCAGGCGAAGGCGTTGGAAGACTATATGCTGCCCCACTTTTCATCCCCGCTGCCGGCTCAGGGGCATATCTCTGCGTCTGTATTTCAGCAGGCGGTAAAGCCCTTGAGCTGGTGTTATCTGCCATTGCACGATCGTGGGCTTGCGATGAAGTGCTCTGGTGGGCGACACTGCCTCTCGCGCTTCCTTCATATGCAGTCGCCCCAGAGTACCTCGCCGTGCTCTGCACTGTTTTCGCAGCAGAGTTATAATTCAGACCTGAAGCATAGGCTAGATTTCCCAGGCCGGTTGTATCGTAGCTATTGTGCGCGTTTGATTTGGCCGTAGTAATGGGGGTTTGTTCGGGGACACCAGAATTGGCTAAGCTGTCCATGCCAGTGGCCAGAGCCGCCTCCCCCCCCAAGTAAACACCCCAATTATACCCGCCGCCATTATTTGCACTGGCCTGTTGTGGGTGTTGCTGATACTGGTAATCATTATTTGAGAATGTTCGTGTTGGCGTAGCGGACGACTGTGCGCCATAGTATGGGTCTCCAGCTGTCGCACTGGAAGTCGCGAAGCTGTGCTGGGGAGCTTGCGCCCGGTTATTGACAGGAGGGCAGTTGCCGTCATAGGTATAATTATTGTTCGTCATATAGGCCACCTAATGCGCGTCAGTCAAATTTCACGATGCGGCCGCAACTATCGATATGGGGAGCTTCGTGATGCCGAGCGGAACTTACTGTTGGCTTCTCTGATTAGGAGAAGACACACCACATTTGTCGCTACAGACATCAAAGATACAGCGCACCATGCTCTCTCATTAACATTAACAGAACTTGAATGATGTTGCCAACATTTCGTCTCTTTACAACTATACAATCTCCGTCTTGGTGCCCATTAGCCTTGTCACCCCAGTATGGCTGGAATGGCTGGGAGGCTCGTGCATGTTCGGTCCATCGGCGCGTCTGATTGGCTGCAATCAAAGTCGACCGACCGCGAGGTCTACAACGGACTTTAGCCTTACCTGAGGGACGACGTTCTCAAGCTAGCATCGGTGGAGCAAACTGAAGGCTATAATTAAACATTTTTACATAATATTTGAAAATGATAACGTTACACAAGGTAATAGAGAGTAAAACTCCGGGAACACATTGCTACTTTGCATGTTGTCGTGCTCGTCGGATGAGATCCTCGACGGCCGTTTCAGTATCTTCAAAGAGCGGCCGACGAGCAATCTCAGCCACCAGAGAGCTACCAAAATGCTCTGCCCACCAGACCTGACGTCCACATTTCTCTACCAATACTCCCCAGTACATCAGTATTAATAACGCAACAGCATCGTTGTCTTTGATGGCTTTGATATATCTATCACCGGCCATGTTTAGCCAGCCAAGAGCATAGCCACGGGTAAACTCATCGACACACTTCTCATACATTGATTGTAGAAGACCTAGTGCGGTCTTGCAAACCTCCCAGTATTCAACTTGCTGAGCTCTTTGAGAAACTGTATCATGGACCGACGACGTGATTCGCTTGTCATTGAGGTTGGCTAACATGGCGAGTGCCTCTTCCACACGTGGGTCAAGCGGAGTCCGCGGTAAGTTTTCAAATGGTTTTAACTTCTGGACATATGGATTCTGCAGCAAATAGTCCTGTTTGCTTTCCATTATTGGAGTGCACCCGCGCAACAGCTCGACATTAGTAAGAACTATTTGTACCATACTATCGCTCTCGTCATCCGATGAACTTGTAACTCTAGCTTGTGCTGATGCAAATGCTAGAACTAGGAGCATCAGTGACATGCAAACCACAGCGTCGATGTTGTCAGAATCGATAACAGAAGAGGAGATTTGAATGCGGAAGCTGCTGAGCGAAAGCCCGTGATATTCAGTCGCCAATTCAATATATCGCCGGCGGTGAGGCGCCTGCGCAAACTTCGCAGTTTCGAATGCAGTGAGGGATAAGAGCCCATATAAGAGGTAGTCATGTTTGATAGCGAGCTGTGGCACCCAGGACTGCCACACTTCATCGTCTTCGGAGCCGGGTGTGCAACAGCATTTGTATGTTGAGGCGGTCCATCGATGCATGAGCTGTAACTCTAGCAGATGGCGGCTGGCCGGGAAAACTACTTCGCGAAATCTCGCTGGGATAGGCAATGTTTGCTCCTGGCTTCCAGAAGTGGAAGCGGCGGCAGCCTCGGTTCTCGACTGCGGGACGGGAGCATACTCGCAGGCATCTCCACGGATTTTACAACGTCCACAAGGAGGACCGGTCTCATCGCATCTAACACGGCGAGCCTTGCATATGATACACCCTTTGCGCGACTTCGCATGCGGGCGGCGGATTGACATATTGATGAATGCTATGTTCAGGAAAGAATAGTGTTGTACGAGGTTACGAGATTACGAGATACGAGATTACGAGGTTGCGAGGTACGGCCTTCCGAAGGGTCCGTTCCAGCCAATCACTTGCCTGTTCATAGGTTCTCACATTTTAAATCACTGTATTTGATCTGGCAACGTTCGCATCATTGTCAAACCACAGGATCGTCGCACCTTCAAGGACATATGGCTACACACGGGGCTGGGCTGTATTATGGGCTATATTATGGTGCTGCAATGGAGCTCGATACCTATATAAAGCACCTGTCCCTTCATTCACAGATACCGCCTCAGTCATATCAACTGCATTTATGTTGAGCATGGTTCTTCAGTACACCACAAGAAATATTAAATCATTGATATTCCGCTCGCCAATGTCAACCCACGCTCGTCAAAACCAAACCTTCATTTTGCCAGATGGTCGCCAGCTAGGCTACGCCGAGTATGGCGATCGTAATGGGACACCACTTTTCTATTTCCACGGCTACCCATCTAGCCGCCTCGAAGCCTATGCAATCGACGACATAGCTCAAAGGCAGCACACCCGTCTATTAGCACTGGACCGACCCGGTTTCGGCCTCTCCACACCGCAACCCAACCGAACAATCACGGACTGGCCAACCGACGTCTCGGCTTTCGCAAAGGGTATGCAGATATCACGATTTGCTGTGCTGGGCGTCTCAGGCGGAGGACCGTATGCATTGGCATGCGCACATGGATTACCGCAGGAAAAGCTTACCGGCGTTGGCCTTTTCGCGAGCGGCCCTCCCTGGGGTGCTGGTGCCCATCTCAATTCGACATACAGACGAGTAACTCGTACGATGGCGACATACTGGCCAACTGGTCTCAGGATAATCTTCGATGTATTGGTGCGCGTTTCGACATGGCTGGTCCATTCAGGGCCAGTATCGAGGCGGATTGATCGCTGGTTGGAGCAGCAAGACAAAAATGAGCAAAATCAAGTTGTGGATAAAGTCTCGGCTAGGACTACACCTAGGAAGTTAACGGCGGAGCGTAGACTCGAAATAGTGCACGCTTTGCTAGAGGAGCCTTTTGCACAAGGCGGCAAAGCGGCGGTTGACGAGGCCAGGCTTCTTAGCTCAGATTATTGGGGCTTCTCATTTGAGACTGTGCGACACAATCCGGTCAGAATCTGGCATGGGGCAGAAGACAAGAATGCACCAGTGGCATTAATACGACACATGGTAAAAAAACTACCTTACTGTATCTATCATGAGTTCGAAGGCGACACTCATTATACAATGTTCAAACATATAGAAGGGGCCATAGAAGAACTTGTTTCAGAGAAGAAATGTAGATAACGTTATGGAGGTTGGCCATCAATATACTTTAGCATTGATTGATTACTAAACCCCCACCATTATTAAGCCGTATCCCCCGTACCCCCGAATGCCGACGACGAACCAGCATTCGCTATGACACCATAACTACTTAATATTGATGCTCATTTATTGATAATCAATGGTACGCTTACGACTTGCTGTATATAAACCGAGAGGACCTTCGTTGATGTATAAATATTGCTATTCTTCTTTTATTGCAAACTCGTGCTGCTAGAACAAGCCCTACTTGCAACAAAAAATCCAAAGTGATATCCCAAACTTAGCTTCAATAATGGCAACCTCTAACTTATATGCTATTATCGCGGGCGTTGGTGGTGGCACAGGTCTGCTACTCTTCCCAATTAATTGTTATCCAAACATTCTGACAATCAACCAGGACGTTCCCTGGCACTCAAGTTCTCCGCTGCCTACCCCACCGTCTTCCTCCTTGCTCGCTCACCCGAATCCTACGACTCGATTGTCAAGGAGATCAAAGCCAGCGGCCGCAATGCAGTAGGCATTAGCACTGATGTATCATCCTCCGCCTCCGTCTCTGCAGCACTGAAGACCATTGCCGCGGAGACCGCCAACAAGAACCTCGCCGCCGCAATCTATAATGTCGGCGGCAAGTTCATCCGCAAGCCATTCCTAGAATTGACTGAGGAGGAGTACTCTTCGGGCTTCGAGGCCGGTGGCAGAGGATTTTTCAACTTCGCGCACGGCACCCTGCCACTTCTTCTCGAAACAGCTGCGCTCTCACCAGCTCCCCCGAACCCACCGAGCTTGCTGGTTACCGGCGCCACAGGATCGGTTAGGGGCTCTGCGCAGTTCGCCTCTTTTGCGTCGGGCAAGTTCGCCTTGCGAGGCACGACCCAGTCACTTGCTAGGGAATTTGGTCCCAAGGGTGTGCATGTAGCACATGCGATTATCGACGGCGTAATTGATACGCCCAGGATTAGGGAGGCGGGATGGACGGTGAACGGAGGTGAAAAGGATGGCACTATTAACCCCGATGCTATCGCGGATGCCTATTATTGGCTTCATACTCAACCACGAAGCACATGGACGCAGGAAATCGACATTCGGCCGTTTGTTGAGAAGTGGTAATCAAAGGCGAAGGATTCGTCAGAGACGAAATGAGAGACGGATAGTTATGTAATTTTATTTATTTCCAAGTAGCGAGTTAATATATCAATTCATCACATCTACAAGTTAGTGTCCTTAGTACTATTTCAGCGGTAGTTATACAATTACTGTCTCACACCATCAAACCGACGCTCTTAACAGACTATGGGTCTAAAGGCCGGTCTGCAGGCAGGATATAGTACGGACTTCAATAAAGAAGTAACGCTCTACAGGATTTACTCTGCGCCGCTTTTTTACCGCGAAATCCGTTGGGGAAGAAGTCGCGGTTATAACTGGGCGCGGAAGGGGGCAGCCTGCAACTCTATCTAGTGATAGGGTTGCTAAGTAGGGGGGAGGCAAAATTTGCCAGAGACAGGGAAGGATAAGAAGATAGAAACTGGGAGAGGGGAAAGGCATGAGAGAAATTGGGTAAGGGAGGGATGGACCAGAGGGTCATGGAAAGAAGCAGACGAGCAGCGCTAAACGCGGAGCCAACTTCGGGATAACTCCCATGGAGCATTTCACAGTATAAACCAGACGTGCAAGCACGGTGGATGTGAAACGGCCATATTATTGATCGATTGAATTGCGCCAAAGCCCATGCCTAACGCATTGCCGGCGATTTGCTGCCGCAAAAAATTGCTGAATCAGCCCGATATAGTATGCCCGTAACACCATTTCCCAAGCTCCGATATAACCGAGTTTCACGTTGCCTTTATTGTTTTATATTCGAGTCCAGTATTTACTCCGACTTGGACTTGAGCTTCTCCTTGATCTCGCGACCGGTCTTGATGCGCTCCAGGATGGCCTCACGGTCCTTGTCAAGCTTGAGCTTGGTGATGACGACCTTGGAGGGGTGGATTCCGAGCGGGACGGACTGGCCGGAGGACTTCTCGCGGACAACACGCTCGATGTGAACGATGTACTTGAGACGGTAGACGGAGGTGATCTTTCCCTCACGACCCTTGTTGGAGCCACGGACAATGGTGACCTCGTCATCCTTGCGGATTGGGATCGAGCGCACCTAACACTGTCAGAAAGATTTGGGGGTTAGTTGGCGCTATGTGCTTACGTTGTACTTCTCACGGAGCTCCTTGCTGAGAGGGGCGCTCATGATAGTGCGGCGAACACTGGATGGGGCGCTGAAGTGCGACTTGCGCGACTTCCTGCGGGAGGAGTGGAGGGCTGAGGTTCTGTCAGTTTGATTCTAAAGGCGCATAGCATGTATGCGAATAGCAGATCCAATTGTAACATACAGCTGTTGATCTTCGTCATCTTGGCGGTTGAGGTGATGAAACTGGTTGTCGTAGAGTCGTGGATAAGAGAATCGAGGGGATTGAGATTTCGTGAACATTGAAGAAAGTTGTTGTGCGTGCAGGGGTCAGCTTAAGCGAGCGAGTCAAAATTTGTCTTGCACACTTAGCAAATATCCCACATAAAATAAACCCCACTCCACGTGATGTATCATTTACTGTCACGTGCACTGCCCTTTCGGGGAGCGATTTGGACAACACTCTACTTTGATACAAGCATTTGTCTATATATTCATTTCAACTAGCTCATTAAATCAATCCATCCTCTAGCTCGCCAAAGTTGATCTCTGGTTGTCCTCCATCTCCAAGCAAACCAAAAAGAGCCTCATAATCCTGGACATAATCCCCCAACCCCTCACTGAATTCTCCTGCCATCCCGGCCCCACTGAACTCTTCCCACTTGACTCCTTCTCCCCCGACTGACATTGGCCCCATTTGAAGACTCGGGTCATCCCAGTCAAAGCGCATGCTTTCATCCCAACCGACTCCCGGGACACCCTGAGCAACATCTACGCCAGCGCCCAGCTCAGCCAATCCGCATACAGTTGCCTCATCTTCAAGTCTGATTGTCTCTCTTGCCGAGGATATAGCCTTCTGGATTTGCTTCGCCGAAACCCATGTCTCTGCAATCGAGTCAATCACCTTGCTAATCTGCTCTAGTTGGGTGCCTGTTTCCTGGATATCTCTTCTGTTCCTTGGTATGCCCTGAGGGCTGGCCGAGAGAAAGCGCTTAAGGAGAACTATTGATGCGGCCGATGCGCACGTGTGGATAAATGTGACTGGTAAAGCGGAGTAGGAGTAGTGCTTTGAATAGACCTTCATAAGTTGTAGGATGGAGCTTAGAGACGATGAGCAGATATCAAGATCCTCAGTGACGGTGGCGAGATGGGCGAGTGAAGAATGGCGCGGAGGGCGATGGAGAATAATCATTACTGTATGGAAAAACATGCTATTTGATATTAGCTGCAATCCAAGGATAAAAAGGGGTGGAAGCCGGGAAGAACTTACTGGAGATGCAGAATGTACGCTGCGACGGGTCCGCGGCTCCATTGGTTCCAGTGCAGGCGAGCAGGCAAGTCCGCCAGCCACTTGCTGAGCGCGACATGGATACCCTTTGCGCTGGCTGCTAGAATACTAGCATCGGCTTTAGCGTTGTGGTTCTGGAAGACCTCAGTAATCATCCGATGCACGATCTTGCATAGCTCAGCTTGCTGAACAAAGGAACCGACGAAAGACAAATCATCCTCGTATTCCGTAGGCGTCGTATTGTTCTTGATGTAGTCGTCGAGTAGAGAGTCCCAGTCTGGAGGGTAGATGAGCCGATTGGACTTGTGAACATCAGATTCAGACGGATAAAGGGCCGGTGGTCGGCCAAAGTAGAGTGACAGTTGCCTGAGTCTATGTTAGGATTATACTTGTGGGAGACAGAGAGAAGACAGAGAGAAGACGGACTTATCGGCGATAAATGCGGCCCAGTAAGCTCGTCTAGATATCTCTCGCTCCACATCGGTGTCTCGAGGGGTATTCCAATGGCTAGGATCCAAGTGCAAACCCATGCCTTGTGCAAGTCTAAATGCCATTCCTAACATTGTCAGTCCCATATTACATTATATCACGCGATCCACTCACCCGTAAAAACCCAACCCCTCGAGCTCTTTCCCCTTCCAATATCCCTATGCCCTAGCAAAAGTAGCGCTTGTAGCGTGGTTAGGTCAGGGCTATCCAAGGCGCTGCCATATAGTAATTCCTGGGCGCGATTTGAGAAAACTGCACTCAAGTCCCTGACGGTCTCATCTGAGCTAGCCAGCGCGCCCATTGCACAGATCGCATATAGTAATAAATCAGAATAATACGGTCCTCCGCCCGCCTTGTAATCTCTCAAAAAATACTCCCGATACAAACACATATGGAAGTAATACTGTTGGTCGAAGAAAACCCCCATGAGCTTTTGGCACATTGGGGTCCACGGCGTACTAAAGCTGTGTTCAACGATGTTCCCTTCAGGTGAAATACCTAATGGGGATTCAGGCGATTGAGATTCTGGCTTGACTTGGACTGGAGGCGTGGCAGCCACGATGCTGAAGCTCGTCTCAGCATCATCTGCTTCAGAGGGGTTGATTTGGAAGAAAGAAGTCTCGCCATAAAATTGGTCCGCGCTGCCTTCCTTCAGCCGCATAAGGCGACCTTTTGGGAGTGGTGGTGCCAGTGGGATTTCCTTTGCAAGTGCCGGTAAGGGTGGCAGATGCTCCATAGACGTCTCCTTGAAATTTGCGAGCATCACATCTCTTTCCGATGAGCTAGCAGCTGTGAGGTTCATAATAAAGAGCTCCAGAGAAGCAATTTGGCCCTCCAGGGCCTCGACATAGAGTCGGGATATTGGACTGAAAAACGTATCAGTCGACTTTGTTCCCCTAGGGTGAGTGAGGCAGGACTAGACTTTACCGCTTCTTTTCCCCGCCAGCATTGATGCATTCTGCACCTGCTTTCTTGCATTGATTACACGGCCTTGTGCGATCACATTTGACCTAATTTTACGAATAAGCATTATGTTGTGATGGGAAGAGAGCGTGCGGAATTCACCTTCCGCCTCCGACACCTTTCACATCTACCCAAAGTCAGTCACAGCAAATCAGGCAAAAAGCAAAAGTAAGAACATACGATAGATGTGAAGGCTCTCTGTTCGTTCCTCCGCTTGCCCCGCCGGAAGCTGGAACCGCACTCATGGTTACAGGGGATTACTATATCGTAAATCACTCATGATATTGCTACTGTTATACAAAACAAGATTATCCGGGTTCATCGTCGCGGTGCGGAGATATATCACGTGATCTGTTTACATGACTTTCTAGCGGTCCGATCTCGGCAAATCACAATTCACATATATCAGGATATTTGTGGTCTTGGAAATTGGGAGAGCCTAACAGGTTGTAGCGCTCCAATTTGTGCAAAAGCAGACCCACATCCTATATCGTCCCCTCTTTGTCTGACTTCTTATAACATATAAAAGTTTAAACGGGAACTACAAACTGTGTATTATGGGCAATGTTTTCAGCTACAATAAAAAGATGAATGGCTTCTTAACGGCTCAAGTATCTCAATTGTCTCTGCCGATTCCATAGCGAAAATAATAGATTCCTGTCGCCGCCTTAGGTACGACTTCAAATGTTTGAGTATTCCAATCCTGTTCTTCACTACTTAGATAGAAATATGTACGTATATGGATGCCTATGGTGCCAAGGCGGCCGGTTCCCACCGTTGTAGAAACATGCCTCGCATCAAGCTTAAAGTCGCATTGACGTTAGTCTAGAACACAACCTATAAAATCCGAGAATAGCGGATGATCCAATTGCCGCGGTATGGCGAGCGTTATTTAACAACCAGGAGTACTTAATATGGAAGCAGATCCGTGACAGGGATGTTCATCGGATCGACGGTAAGTGATCCTCGGCCCTAAGATTCTCCAGGACGCCTCCAATGCGTTAATATAAATGTTCCATCAAACAAACACCAGACCCCTCATTATAATTTAGCCAGCCGTCCAGTCAATATATATTATATATGAGATTCCCGCGCCACCGGAGCCACGGCAACCTTCACGTGCTTACCATGTCGCTGAAGCTCCCTTAGTTTATGTGGAGTAATCTTGCGAATATTGGGTTGGCTCTCACTAGCACCATGGTGCTTTAAGACGCTGGGAAGCAGATATATATAGGGCCGTATTCCTATACAATAGGTAAGCTTTGATCGTCGATCACCGGTTTCACTGTCAATATTTAAAATGCGGCTTCTTGTTCCCCTTAGCGCGTTGGTCTCCACTGCACTTGCTGCATATCAGTGTTCGTTAATAGTGAGCGAGTTTATCTAAGAATTTGCTAACTTCAAAAGGGAACAATGTCAAAATTGGAGGAGGCGGAGGTTTCACCCCTGGGATAGTTTTCAGCCCGAAGACAAAGGGACTGGCATATGCCAGGACAGATATTGGTGGACTGTATCGCCTGAACAGTGACGATAGCTGGACACCTCTCCTGGATATTGCCAATGACGCAACATGGTATGCCTCTAATTAGCCTTTCGATGACCAATTATTAACAAATTAGGAACTACTGGGGAGTCAGCGCGGTAGCCACTGACCCCGTAGACGCGAACACGGTCTATATTTCAGTTGGAATGTACACAAACAGCTGGGACCCGAACAATGGTGCAATCCTGAAAAGTACCGACAAAGGAAGCACGTGGGTTAAAACCGCACTACCATTTAAGCTGGGGGGTAACCAGCCCGGTCGAGGGATGGGCGAGCGTCTCGCTGTGGACCCTAACAATAACAAGATAGTCTACTTTGGTGCTCCAAGTGGAAACGGTTTGTACAAAAGTACCGACGCAGGTGCATCGTTCTCAAAGGTGTCGAGTTTCACTGCAGTGGGCACATTCCAAGAGGACCCAACTGATACCACTGGGTATCAGAGCGACATTGTTGGCGTAACATCTGTTGTCTTTGACACTACGTCTGCTACTCTCAATGGAGCAACATCTAGGATTTATGTGGCAACTGCTGATGTGACGGCATCTGTATATGTTTCCACGGATGCTGGCGCAACATGGAATGCAGTTGCTGGCCAACCAACGGGGCGCTTCCCGCACCGAGTTAAGCTTTCAGTTTCCGAGAAACTCTTATACTTTACCTACAACAACGTAGCTGGCCCGTACGATGCCGGCGACGGGACCGTCTACAAATACAGCCTCTCAACTGGAGCATGGACGAATATTACGCCTGCGTGGCAAGCAACAAATAGTCTCGTGTTTGGTTACGGTGGCCTAGCTCTTGACGCCAACAACCCCGGGACCTTGATAGTGGCGTCTGATAATCTGTGGTGGCCAGATGCACAATTATTCCGAAGCACTGACTCTGGTGCATCCTGGGTGACTATCTGGGACTGGAATGATAACCACTACACATATGACACCGAAAAAGCCCCGTGGATCAATGCCTCTCGCACTGATGACAAGGCACTCGGATGGATGATCGCGTCATTGGAGATCGACCCCTTTGATTCCGATCATTGGCTCTATGGCACTGGCCTCTCGATCTTTGGCGGCCATGATTTAACTAATTGGCCAGCTGTTCATGTCGAATCGCTCGCTGATGGATTTGAGGAGACATCTATCCAATCTCTCATTTGTCCTCCAGGAGGTGCTCCCCTTCTGTCTGGAGTAGGTGATATTTGCGGCTTCAGACATGAGAGTCTTACCGAATCACCAGCTATCAATTTTATCAACCCTTATTATCCAACTACACCAGACCTGGACTTTGCCGGTCAGAAGCCCCTGAGCATTGTCCGCATTGGGAACGATGGCTCAACAGATGTAAATCAGATGGCACTGTCAAGTGATGGGGGGAAAACCTGGAGCCCAGCCACTGTTTCGTCAACCAGCCTCTGCTGCGGCAAGGTTGCCTACAGCGCCGACGCGTCATCAATTCTTTGGGCAACTCCTTCTGGGAACTACGTTTTCGTGAATGGAGTACAATCTGCCGTTGGGACTCTGCCAACAGGAGGTCTACGCATAGCGTCTGACAAAGTGAACGCCAAGTATTTCTACGCTGCGGATGGGAATAGTTTCTACGTCTCCAAGGACGGCGGGTTGACATTCGCAGTTTCTGTGGCTATCTCTAACAATGGAGCAAATTCCATCAAAGTCCACCCCGCAGTGGCCGGTGACGTGTGGTTTTCGACCTCTAGTGGCCTGTATCATTCTACTGATTTCGGGGCAACATTTACCAAGATTGCTTCGGTAACAGCGAGCTATGCCATTGCCCTTGGAAAGGGGACAGGCTCCTACCCAAATCTCTACGCCTTCTTGACCACAACCACTTCCGGGAGCAACATCCTCGCTGTAAGCACGGATACGGGTGTTACATGGACTCAGATTAATGATGCACAACACGGATTCGGCGCCGCCAGCGCAAATTGCCTAGCTGCAAGCTGGGATACCGTGGGTGAGGTCTTCGTTGGAACGAATGGAAGAGGGATATTCTACGGGTTACCGTGAGTTGAAAGCTACTCCGTACTCTACTTTTTATACATTTTCTAAACCCCTAGATAGAAGTGGTGGTAGTACTCCAACCACAACCGCAAATCCAACTTCCACTGCGACTTCCCAGTCCTCATCCACGACATCTAAGCCGGTGACCACTACGACGAACCCAACTACAACCACGACATCGACCAGCAGCACTTCGGCACCAACTCAGAGTGGAGGGACAATTCCACAGTACGGACAATGTGGGGGAGCGAACTGGACTGGATCTGGGACCTGTATCACGGGAACCGTCTGCCAAGTCCAAAACCCGTACTATTCTCAGTGCCTGTAAGGCTTAAATCGTGGCATTTTCAAGTCTAAGAGCCTGAAGGGGGACTGTGCATAGCTAAGAAATGATACTTGCATTTATACAGCCAACAGGCTCTCTCCCTCTAGGTTTAAGTTTTGAGTGACTTGCTTGCCGAGAATGGTTAATGGTTGAGGCTTTACTTGATTTACAACTACTATAAACAATTCGGGCAACAATTGTAAATCACATATGATGAAACAGGGACAGAGTTGGGTCGACAGTTTGACATTATTAAGCTTGTATACATTTGAAAAGGGAAGTTTGTTGTAGAAGTGGGTTGCAGAAAATCGCACGATACCCCGTGATAATTTCAAGTGCCTTCCAAGCCAGAGAAAACAGAGCAGTTGGTGCAGTTGACGCGTGTTTTTGGAATTTGATGTTATTGGTTGTGCGACCTTCCGAAATCCGGGACAAGGATGGAAAAATCAGCAGAAATACAGTTTCGCAATTTAGTCGTCCCTTGAAAAGAAATCGCAGTGCATTCTGATGTCAACTGGGATCGCCTGCTAATATTTTACAAGCGTGTATCCATGAGCCATTAGACTGTTCACAGGATCTCGTCGTCCATCGGAGCATCGCCGTTGGCAGCGGCAGGTGCGGCTTCTGCTGGTGCGGCGGCAGTTGCGTCGAAATAATCAGCCATCTCGGAATCCAGCTCCTCGGCAGTCTTCTTGGCAGGGCGAGCAGGACGGGCGCGGCCTCCTCGGCCCCTCTTGCCAGCCTTGCCACGAGTAGAAGCCGCAGCGTTTGCGCCAGCCTTGGTTGCAGCAGCTGACTTCGGCTGAGCCTTTGGTTGACTATTACAGCATGTTAGTACATAGAACATACTGTATCTGATAGGCTGATGACTTACGCAATACGATCACCCAATCCCTTTGGAGCGACAATAGCTGGAGCCTGGGAGGCATCAACGAGAACTTCAATCTGTACAATGGCTTAGCGATATTCAAAATATATAGGGGCGGAATAGGTTTACCTTCATCGGCCTTCCGTCTACAAGTAATCCATTGAGAGCCGCAACGGCCTTGCTCGCTCCGTCGTTCTTGTGGAAGACAATGTTGGCAATTCCACGGCTTTGGCCATTCGGCCCATATGAGATGTCCACCTTCTTGACTGATCCGACTGACTTGGCGAAATATTCCTATTAGGTAAAACGTGAACGTTAGTCATATGGTAATCGTTCAAAAGTTTGCTGTTCGACATCGTGTTGTCGTCATCGAGAAACGAAAGGCAATCAATCCATGGTAAATTCAATGAGCTGCAAGTTGAACAAAAGATCATTTGCAGCAGCAGGTTGGCAGCAAGCAGTGAGCAGCCAGCATTAGTATAGAAGTTAGTATATCAATGTCCGGAAGGGTTGCGATCACTAGTTTCCAAGCCGTCGTTGTTTCAGGTCGTTCCTTCGTGAATTATACCAGTAGAGTCTGCCTGCTATGATACTGAGGTGGTGGCGACAATAACGAGGTTGTCGAGATACGGGACTGTAATGCCGCCGCATCAAAGTCCGAGGGAATATTGCCCAGGGTTCGGTAAACTTCTCGACGTAGTCTTGAACGCTGCTTCGGAAGCAGGCTTGTTTCTTGAGGTAATAAACCGAGTTCCGAAACTTTGTATTACTGTGCTGTGGAGTGCTGTGCATGCTCACTGCTGCGATCTCTCGCTAAAGTTCTTGATCTCATGCTAGAGTTGAATCATTTGCATTTGCACATCAGGAAAGGTGCATTGAGCACGATGTCCTTCGATGTTGCCACCAGATAAAGTCTGCACTGTACTCTTATTATGGGTGCTTGCCAGGCTACCTCTGAGATACAGCTTAATGCTAGACTGATGCTCAACTCTCGTGTACTATGCTCAAGCCTTCACGACGAGCTGTACGTGCAAAGAGGAGTCTTGTTGGACTAAGTCCAGCATATAAAATGCCACCATATGGATGCTCTTGCGCAAAACCGTCGTAATTTTATTCGATGATCGTGCGTGTACTTTCGGGAAAAAATCCAAAGGCTTGAGCGGCCTCATCGATAACATACCTTAATCTGCGTCTCGTCCACATCTCTTGGCTGTGTCATTGTTAGTACTGATACGTTCCATGTCCAGAGCATGATAAAACTTACCAAATTGCTAACGACAATCTTGCTATCTCTGTGAATGGCGGGGCCAATTGGGGTAGCCTTGACTGCGCCCTTTGCGGGGCGAGTGTTCTTGGAGATGCCTCCAACAGGGGCAGGGGCTCCAGTCGATCGGCGTGGCTGGCGTTGGCCTCTTCCACGTCTGGCGCCACCACGGGCACCACCACGGCTAGCACCAGTGTTGGTCATGATCTCATCCAAAGACTGGTCGAGCTTGGTGGCCATTTTGATTATGTGTATCTTGTTTTGAAGGGAGACTGGAGGCGTGGAAGAACTGTCAGGTCCGAACAACGATGAATGCGAGATGATCGCTGGATGGAGGAAGTTCGAGTAGCGATGGGGCAGCGCTGACTCTTGAAGTAATCCGGCTGACTGACAGTATAGTAGTGTAGTTGGCCTCGGGGTGGCAAAAAGTGGCAATTAAGGGTCTGTTACTTTCGAAGTTGGCTGAAGTACAGTAAAAATCTTGGCTTGAAGGAGTGCTGATGTGGTGTCGATGAGAATAGAAGGAGTTGTTTGTGTTATTGAAGTGGTTTGTGATGGATGAAGAGAAGGAAGAGGCAGGATCGCAGGCAGGCGTTTGTCCAGTTTCGCGTCGTTGGGTACACGGAGCTAGACCCGATTTGGAACAAAAGGGGACTCACATCGCCATTCACTATCACGAGAACGTGGGCCAATAATATTGCTTCAACTGAATAGTTGAATGGTTGAAGCGTCTTATTCACAGACAACTTGGAGATTGAACAATATAGCTACTGGTACAATGTATGCAGCCGTCCATGAGATGCATTGTACTTTCTGTAGGAAGAAGCCTTGACTCTGGCCTTCGAGGCCGCTGCCTGACCCTGTCTTTTGTAATTTCACAAATCGGATTCCATATCTTTTGCCCAACAAACTCCTACAAATCTGTAGGTTATCAAACAATATACATAGGCGCTCAATAACCCCCTAAACTATGCCCAAACGCCGTGGTAATCCATCCCAAGAATGCTTCTAATCTCACACGGGTCGCAGATGATTTCTTATCGCGTATGATACTGGGCACCACCGCCGTATGTCGCTTGCCCATATACAATAATTCTCCTCTTATTGGATGGTTGGCTTGGCTTTCGAGCCAGATGTGGCTTCCGCGACAGGGACGCCTGTTTTGGCATCAACGTCTTCCACCGAGTTGGCCTCAAGGAAGTGATAAAGGACAATCATCAGCATTGCTGCGGAGCCGAGAAAGATGGCGAGCGCATATAGTTCATCGTCGGAAATCATATTTGCGGCTTGAACCAAGGAATAGCTGGCTGGATACGGGTCGTTATGGTCGGCGACGGCAGCGGCGAGGAGAATTGAACAGGATCTATAGGCTTTTTAGTACATAATTATTTAAATAGGATAAAATATTCACTCTTACTTCAATAAACACCGGGCTTCCTTTGTGTCAACTGATTGGCGACGGCTTAATTCGTTGGAAACTGGCAACTGCTAGTTGAGGCCAGGTACGTCGCAAGCGTCGCCATCAAGGTTATGAATAATGTTAGTGCCTCAGGCACTAATATCAACCCCACCAATTAATATTCAAGACCATGATTTTCCAGCAGGCGACATCACTTTGGACGATCGCACGCGACCACCACACACTCATTCAAAATCTATAAGAAGGGGATTACGAGTATCGCCTATATAGATACGATTGCCCCCAGCGAATAGACTTAACATCCTATTTATCCTACGGCCCACCGCCAAAATGCCGCCAAAGAAGCAAGAAAAGCAGGGTGGGGGCAAGAAGCCTTCTGCCACGAAGATGGTGGAGGACAGGACCTTCGGAATGAAAAACAAGAAGGGAGCCCAAACACAAAGGCAAATCGCACAGATGACGCAGTCTGCAAAGGCTGGTGGAACCCCCGAAGAAAAGAGGAAGGCGGCAGAGAAAGCCCAGGCAGAGAAGGATAAGGCTGCTGCTCTGGCGGCGCAGAAGGAGGCGATGGAGTTGTTCAAGCCCGTTCAAGTCCAGAAGGTCGCATTTGGCGTGGATCCCAAGACTGTTCTTTGCCAGTTTTACAAGAAGGGACATTGCGAAAAGGGAAAGAAGTGTAAATTCTCCCACGACTTAGCTGTCGAGCGCAAGACGGAGAAAAAAGATTTATATCAAGATTCGCGAGAGGCAGAAGAGAAGGCAAAGAAGGAGGAGACTTCGGCAGACTGGGACGAGGAGAAGCTGAAATCCGTCGTTTTATCGAAGAAGGGCAACCAGAAGACAACGACAGACAAGGTCTGCAAGTACTTTATCGAGGCTATCGAGGAAGGGAAATACGGTTGGTTCTGGAACTGCCCGAACGGAGATAAATGCATGTACCAACACAAGTTGCCGCCTGGGTATGTACACAAAGAAGTTGATTCACACATCGAGCACGTACTAACTATGGTTTAGATTTATATTGAAGACAAAGGAGCAGCGCGCCGCTGAGAAGGCTCTTATGGACAAATCTCCACTTAAGACTCTTACGCTCGAGGACTTCTTAGAAAGCGAACGACATAAGCTAACTGGAAAACTGACGCCCGTTACACCTGAAACGTTCGCCAAGTGGAAATCGGAGCGCATGGACAAGAAGGCTGCGGAGCAGCAGGCACGCGAGCAGAAGGAGGCAACTGGTCGTGCTATGTTCGAAAAGGGTGACTGGAAGCAGGATATCGATGAGGATGAAGGTGGCGACGATGATGATGCATGGAACTTGGAGAAGCTGCGCCTGGAGACTGAGGCTATAAGAGCGAGGAAAGAGGCTGATCGGATAGCGGCTGCAGGCGGCCCGTCAGTGAGCCAGCTGGTGGATGAAACATCCAACGACACCGGCGATGGCGATGGCGTAGATGGGGAGGCCGAACCGCCAGCAAATTAAAATTGTTTTTCTGCGCGTGGTGTAAAGCAGTGGGTACCGGACAGGTTTTGTCCTGGGTTTAATGGTTTCGACATGAATTATGGTCATGATAGATGATAGGATAGATCATTGGCCTTGTCGAAGCTCTTAAGCGATAGGCCAGCGAGGCCAACATTGACGCTCATTCACATAGATGAAATGATGATGTATTTGTGGGGAGCCAAGTGCTCTTCGTACGCAACGCAATTACTTGGTTCTTTGTATGTACATGTGCCATGTGGGACTCAAAATTCACCAAGTTTTAAAATAAAACTATGTCAAGATAGTTTACTGAACAAACTAAGTACTGTAACAAACTAGGTACAGTAGCAAACAAATTAGGGAGCCCATTGAGTCCCAATATTAGCACCATAGAATCTCTAGTTGTAGATCCCTCAAAAAAGCATTATACAGTACATGAACCCTAGGAGCCACTGAAGTGCCAATACTCCGTGTGTAGAACCAAGTCTCAAAAAAAAAAAAATCTAAAACGTAACAATCCCAAAAATCAAATCCTATCTTAGTATCCAATCTACTACCTCTCAATACACTGGTCTCCCTTCAGTCCAGTATGGCTTGTGCGCCTTCAGCACTCTTGGCTGGTCCCAGAGGCCGTTCTGCCAGTAGTCGGTCTTCCAGCCTTCACCTTGGTCAAACCCAGTTTCGGCATAGATATCCTTTGGCTTGGGCTTGTGCATTTCAGGATATTCTTCATTAAAGGGAGACGGCTTGTTAAACGGATCTCTGAAGTAGTCGAAAAGTTCCTGTTCATCGATCTTGCCAGGAGCCCCACCATTCTTCCCTTTGGGATTTTTCTTTCTCGCCTTTCTTTCCTGTTCCTGCTTCTTCCGGGCACCCCCCTGGCCACCTGCAACGTCCCTGCGCTTCAGAGCTGACTCGGAAGATTCGTCAAGGTCGCCGGCAGCTTCCTCAAGGCAGCTGGTAGCTCCGAAACGGATACCCGTAGTGTTAAAGGCAGTCCCGTTGATGGTGTTGTTAAAGGCAGTCCCATTGATAGTGCTGTTATAGGAAGTTCCATTGATAGTGGTGTTAAATCCAGTTCCATTAAAGTGCACCGGTCCACCACAAGGATAGGGAGGTCCTGCGATCCGATCTGGGCGGCGGGAATTTCTGTCACCAGGGGTTGCAGGAATATATCTGGAATCCTCGACATCTGAAGGTTCAGGATAGTAATCCGAGATAATAGGAAGGTCCACGGGAATTTCCTCCGTGTCATTAAACTCCTCATAATCGTAGTCCGAGGGGAAAGGAAGGTCCACCGGAGTTTCCTCTTGGCCATCAAACTCTTCATAATCATAGTC
The DNA here is from genome assembly GCA_001630605.1 of Pseudogymnoascus pannorum. Taxonomy (NCBI): domain Eukaryota; kingdom Fungi; phylum Ascomycota; class Leotiomycetes; order Thelebolales; family Thelebolaceae; genus Pseudogymnoascus; species Pseudogymnoascus pannorum. The sequence goes on along the minus strand of LNAS01000219.1, from coordinate 92,477 downwards.
TGAGGGAAGAGAGAGGTCTACTGGCATTTCCTCTACATCATCAAACTCCTCATAACCATAATTCGAAGGGATAGGGACGTCCACGGGAGTTTCCCCGGGATAATAATCCGAAGAGATAGGAAGGTCCACTAGGGTTTCCTTTGCGCCATAACGATCTCCCGACTCTTTAAATCCTTCGAATTCTTCCAAACCCTCAGGCTCATCACGCTTCGCGTTGATAGGAGTGCCAATCTTCGGGGGTAGGAGGTGACCATTTGGGCGAGGGAGTCTTTCAGTACTTGCGATGGATCTCGCATCGATGGGAGTGCCAATCTTCGGAGGGAAGATGTGGCCATTTGGATGTGGTAGTACTCCAAAGTTGTCGAGGCCTCTCGCATGCATGGTGTTGCTGATCATCGGTCTCCGATGGCGGTCATTTGAATGGGGAGACCTCTTAGTGTTATCAGTAACCCCCGCATTCATGGAGGATAAGAGCTGGCCATTCGGGCGTGTAAGCATATCGGCATCGGCAGTAGCTCTCGCATCGATGGGGGTACCGATTTTCGGGGGTAGGATGTGGCCGTTTGGGCGTGGAAGTATTCCGCTGTTGCCGACAGCTCTTGCATCGATCGGGGTGCCAATTTTCGGGGGTAGAGTGTGACCATTCGGGCGTGGGAGTACTCCAAAGTTGTCAAGGTCTCTAGCATTGATCGGGGTGCCAATTTTCGGGCCCAAGTGGTGTTCATTCGGGCGAGGTCTTTCAGTGCCGTCGGCGTTTCTCACTTTCTGGCGGAAACCCATCGAATGAGACTTCCGAGCACCCTTAAAAAGTTCAACATGCTCATGCTCCTTCTCATGAGCGGCGGGATCGGCGAATGGGCGGTAGGGATGAACAACGATTTCACCCTTGGTTGTAGCCAAGGTGTTGTCGCGGCCTTCCATAATTCTTTTCAAGCCTTCATCGGCCACCCCGCTGCCGAAGTGATGGGGCGAAATATGTTCAGCTGGCATAGGGGCGCCAGAAAGGTTTGGAGGGGAGAATGTATCTGGAGTGAGAACCATTTTCGTGTTTGGAGTCGCCAACGGACGGGCAGCGATCATCGCAGGTGCGATGAGCACCACTGCGACGAGCTTGGAACGCATAGTTGAAAGCTTGTCAGTTTTGGTTGTGCGCATAAGCTAGTACTAGGTTGTCGGTATTGTGACTACTCTATCTAAGAGAATGATAGGAGGAGTGCTAGAAGCTGAAGATTATAGAAGTTTGAACCAAGTTGAGGATCTGATAATTTTGGAGAGAAAAGGTAGGGAAGGAAAGAGTGAGGGAAGGGGCGAATACATACACCCTTTCCAGACAGTATGTAAATCCGGGCCATATGAAAATGAGTCCTTATGAGAATCCGGCCACCACTAGAAGCCTCACTAGAAGGCTAATGCTAGGAACGGCGCGAACTTGGGTTCGCCAGCGTCGAGCTATAGTGATAGCGCAAAACGACATAGCAGCACAGCAGACACAGTACCACCGGAGCTTGAAGGCAATACTGGAGTCAAATAAACTGAAATGAATATACCCAACGCCATGATAAACGCCATGAAGCCCTCTCTAACATATAATATCGGCCAGAGTTACGGTGTCAGCTCTTCAGCGCTTCCAGTCGCCCTCTCATTTGGCTCAGCATCTCCTCTGCGTCTTCTTCTTCCTCTTCCTCCTCTACAGGCACAGATGGCGCCGTCTCCACTGGTGTGGCGCCAACCTTTCCCATTTTGTCCTTCAAGATCTCGCCCAAAACCTTATCTACTTCGCTCTCAGCCTCCTCCTCATCCTCATCATCCAAGCTAACCTCCGGTAGCATGTCAGCGCTCATCTCCTCGATGACTCCCGCCTTCACTAGCTCCCGGCTAAGCTCTTGCATGGTGCCCATCAATTCCGGTAACCTAATAAGATGATTCACATCCTTCATGATTCCCGTACTAGCCCGTAAACTCCCCTCGATCTTCTTTGTCGCAAAGGCTTCCGATACCTGCATCGACACACTCTGTAGTTGTGCCTTGCTCGTGATCAGCCTACTCGTAGTTTTCCTCGCCCGTATCAGCTCACGCGCAAAGACTCTCGTCTCCGCACTCGCTTGCTTCGCCTGTGCGGGGTTGCGCTGCGCACGCCGCGACGCCTGGCGGATGAGGTCTTTGGTCTTATTCTCGACAGCCTTGAGTTGTGCAATGTCGCGATCGAGTTTCCGAGTGTTCGCGCGGATGAGCTGGTTGCATTTCCGGACCTGCAAGGTGTCAGACAGTCTGTCATTTGGGCCGACGATGGCGGGGTGGTACTTACCTGGGCCTGTGGGTCCGGCTTGAAGAAGACTGACCTGATGCTCTCCATCGTGATGAAGGGCCACTGGTTGGGGGCAGAGGCTATGAGCTGTCGCCAGCTGTTACTCTAATTGCTGATAAAGCTTGTTCATGCGTGGTTGTGTGAATGATTGCGGCGGCAACTTTGATGAGTTGCCTTGGATTGATGGTATTCGAGGTCACTTGAGGCTCAACCATCGCCAATCAGTGACGTGTGGTAGCTTTTAATAGCGACCGGGTGGGGTAATGATAAAAGTTGAACATTCCAAGAGGCACAGCTTAAATTAATGGTAAATAAATTGAATACAGTATATGGCGGTACGAAATAAATAAATATAACCCGAATGAGAAATAATTATCCAATTGTGAATGTCCAATCGATAACCCGTTGTTGTGACCTGATTTCAAACTTGGGGAGCCTTGTGGGCAATTCTCCAAGATTCGTTGGCCTTCTTTCTTTACTCCACCACAGCCTCGTCTGCGTCAAGCGCCGCACAACCTCAAATCGTACCCCGAAGCGACTTTCTGGTCTGGACTTTCAACAAACAGACGAAGCATCCAAATTCCATCTCAACGATACATAAGCTGAATACAAGAAGCTCATTATCTTTGACTTCAATTCTACTTATTATATAATGTCTGCCACTACACTTACTCCAGAGGGTAAGTTCACCCCCTCCAATGGTTGCTTGAAGACCTCAAGGCTACAAAGATGATGCGCCGCCATCAGGCCGCGGCCATCCCACAATCCCATCACAGATTGAGGTCACCTAAAGAGTTTAAAGGGCGATAACTAACAATCCACAGTCCTCTGGGCCCAGCGCTCAAACGCTACCGAGCCAGAGAAGAACTACATCTACCTCACCATCTCCGTGCCTGACTGCAAGCCCGAGGACCTGAAGCTTGACCTCAAGCCCACCGGCCTCACCTTCAGCGGCAAGTCCGACAGCTTGAAGAAGTCGTACCACGTTGAGCTCGAGCTCTTCGCCGAGATTGATGTCGACAACAGCAAGATCAACCACACCTCCAAGAACATTGAGCTTGTGCTGAGGAAGAAGGAGGCCAAGGAGGAGTTCTGGCCAAGACTCCTCAAGGACTCGAAGAGGGTCCACTACGTCAAGACTGATTTCGACAAGGTATGGTTATCGTGTGGTAACGGCGGCGAATAGAAACTGACATTCACAGTGGGTTGATGAGGATGAGCAAGAGGAGGCACCTGAGGAGGACCTCGGCGGAATGGGTGGCATGCCACCAGGTAAGCAATCTTCATTGTCGCATAATATCACATCTAACATATCATAGGAGGCATGGGAGGAGCAGGAGGAATGGGCGGTATGGACATGGCCTCCATGATGGGCGGCATGGGCGGTGCCGGTGGCGACTTTGGCGGAATAGATTTCTCCAAGCTCGGCGCGATGGGAGGAATGGGAGGAATGGGTGATATGGAGGATGAGGGAGAGGGCGATGATGATCTCCCCGCGCTCGAGGAGCAGGAGGGAGGTGACAAGGCAAAGGCTTCTGACAGCAAGATTGAGGAGATCAACTAAGCGCATGTTGGGGTGTCGATAGACCGCCTGTGTCTGTGACGTGGGCTTAGTTTGGGGAGCATCAAGAAAGGTCTGTTTGGCAGGAAAAATTGAAATAGCATTTCTTGTTGAATATTTCCACTACATGTCTGGCTCGGTCTCACGTGTCGTTTGATGTGACTCCCGTTCAATGCCTCGACTTCTAGGCATTTTCACTCGTGCTACTACTTGGCTTTGTGTTGTAACCGTTCTTTGAAACGATCAAAGCACGGGAGGATATTGTTCTTGTTCTGGAACTGATCGGATTATTTCCGGAGTATTATTTTTTGACGGAGAATAAATATTTGTTAAACACGATATTAAATTAAATACCACAAACTATTATTTACAATCTCCAACCGCAAATATACATCAGAACTATACTTCTCAAAGTGAGATTAAAAATATAGAGCCCTAGTCTTGTTAGGGGATGGGAATTCATACCATTAATACAAAATCGTATTATTACCGGACAACACCCAAACCCAAGGCATGCAACAACATCCCCACACAGCCTCAATACTCCATCTCTCCTCACCACAACCCTCCCTCCCCAAAACTCTCCTTGACCCCCAAAACCAAACCTACCCATCCGCCCACCATGACCCAACCCCGCCAATACATAATCCAAATGTCCGGCCCCCCCGGGTCCGGCAAATCCACCATCGCCGCGCACCTCTGCCTCCCTCTCAACGCCGTAACAATAAACCACGACCTCCTCAAATCCTTCTTCCTGACCCACACCTCCTCCCCCTTCGACGCCGCCGCCAAACTCGCCTACACCCTCGACTGGGTCCTCGCCGCGGACCTTCTCAAGCAAGGTCGCAGCGTCATCATAGACAGCGTGTGTAACTACCCCATGCTCGTTGAGAAGGGGCAGGAGGTTGCGAAGGAGCATGGGTGCGAGTATCGCTTTGTGGAGTGTAGAGTGGATGATCTGGATGTATTGGATGCGAGGTTGAAGGGGAGAGTGGCGATGAGGAGCCAGAGGACTGGAATTGATGTGCCGCCTGCAGATGCGGAGGTCACAGGGATTGTGGATCATAGGGAGGTGTTGAGGAGGAAGATGGGGACTCCCGTGAGGCCAGTTGGTGGGGGGACTATTATGGTGGATTCTAGTAGGAGTACAGAGGAGTGTGTGCGGGAGATTTTGAGGAGTATTGAGAATTAAGTTAAGGTTGGGGAAGTAAGGGGATTTGAAACGATGAATGGAGAGGTAATAAGGAAGTAGGGGGGACTGTCAACTGGGGTCAGGGATTTAGACGCCAGGCCAGAATATGGGGCCGATGTGGTTTCTTTTGGGGTATGAGATGCTGGCTGGCTAGGTGGTGCTACGAGTGCTGGTAAGCTCTAAGTCGACTTATGCGGCTTATCAACTTAGCTATCGAGCTACTTTGGAGGATTAATGTCAAAGGGGGGAGTATGTGAATCTCTATTGACCTGCGTAGAGTGCTGTGAATGCTTCCATTTCGGTGGTCACCCATCTCGTTTGGGGCCCTGTTAACTAACTTGGCAGATATGCATGGTTTGCATATATGAGAGCATTTCCCCCCCCCCCCTTTTGCCCGCCCTCGTCCCTCTACCAAGACTAGTCCGTCTAAAACCAGTCACCGTCTCCATCCTTCTCGGCATTATTTCTCTTTGAAAATATACTAGCTTACAACCCATACTATAATATTACAGGCAGCGGTTAATAAAGTGAACCAATATGAATCCAATGAATTATGAAGGCCATTCTACTCGGGTCCCCTACGTCTAGATGGTAGTTTCTAATCTTAATGATGCCATCCTCAGTTAAGATAGTCTATTGGTTCAGTCTTACCTGCGACATGTTCAAGGCTATTTGGGCACCAACGCTCCGAATTGCATGCGTGCTGCATGGTTTTTATAGGCGCCAGTTCCCACATATGTGGTTGCCTCTTCGTTAGTGATTCGTTCGAATTTAGTTAGGTATGATTCCTGTATTAGGTGCCTTTATTAACAAGGTTTAAGGAAGACTTCCAGCATTACTATTGACCAACCACTTACTAGCCTAGCTCAAAATGTTCTCCTCTGTGCTGTATTACAACTGCCTAAGGCCGAAAGCTGAGCATGTATGTTATCTAAATGGCGCACCCGTTAGGCAGCATCTCAGCATCTAAGTAATAATACAAGTGGAGGCATCGGCTTGCATTCTAACAAGAATGATTTTTTTAAACACAAGCAATATCCCACGTTTTCTACAAGGCTGCGGCCATGGAATATCTAAGTCTGGAGGACTGTGTGTATTATGCTGATTATGCTGTCTAACAAGTATATATCTTTCACCAGGTAGGTTCCGGGGCAGAATAATATCTGCCTTTTACAGCGAAACTAGCTAACATTTACTATTTCAAGTTTCAACCTACAATAAACGCGCACTGGAAACTATCATACCTTGTCAAATGGATATTTTTCCTTTACCAGCAGAACCAATCCACCCTCCGAACAAAATTTACCTTACTAGCCTCGGCGATTATGACAACGGCCCATTTCTAGAATATCCCGAACGTCAGGGATGGGGTCCAAGGTCACTCACTGAATGGCAGATGATATTCACTAATCCTCCGCGAGCCTTTGTGGCGTTTCTCGAACGGTGGCTTCTAACGGGATTTATCTCTGCTGTGTTCGAAAGTTCTATAGGGACATCAGAATTCATTAATTTGGAGAATAACGCTAGTGATCCGCAGTTGACAATGGAGCCCTTTAGGCGGCTTTTCCAAGGGGCCTTCGAGGACATTCTTGACCTTGACAGGTCACTAGATGTAAATCAGTCAAAAAACACCCAAGAAGCTTATAAGTACGGTCCGATGATCCACTCTAGATTGATGGGACACCAGGAATGGGTTAGCTATTCAGAACTAAGAAAATTCAGTGGTACGGTTAGTCTGATCAAGTTTCTCAACGTTGTCAAGGTTTGTGATGATCCCAGATCTTCTCAAGTAGCCATGGTCACTTCCGCTGTGATGGAATCCTACAATTTACTTTTTTCTTGGACAAAGTTTGAGTCCCATGAGGGCGGCGTACATCTTGGTAGAGGTATGAGTATGGACGTGCGGAATAGCCTATTGTGGACGCAACTGAGAGCTGATGGGTGGTGTCCTTTTGAATTAATTCCTCTGTTCAATGCATTCAATACGCCCTGCCTCTACTTTCTGCGCAATCTGCGTCGGCCGTCGCCACACAAATCTCACCAGGTAATCCGTATTCGGAGCACTCAACATTCGGTAAACGAAGATGCGTCTAACACACCTAGCGCACAACTATGTTCTGCTTTTAAATGTGGGCAACTAAATGATGACAGTTATTGCACAAATCATACGGGCGGGTGCTATGATTGTCAGGAGATTAGAGCTGATTCTGAAGAGCTATGTCGGATTCTTAAAGACGGCAAAATACCTCTAATACTCTCCTTAGAGGAGAACGACAAAAATGGCACTATTATTCTGGTTGAGGCGGATCCATCTGTATCCTATGTTGCCATTTCACATGTTTGGTCTGATGGGCTTGGAAACACCAAACGAAATGGTCTCCCAAGATGCCAACTTTTACGACTAAGCAAAATGATCCGTAACTTGCCTGGTCACCACTCTGATATTCTTCACTTCTGGGTTGATACTATATGTGTGCCACCAAATGCCGCTCGCCTAGAGGGTGCCCAGCTACTCGCACTGGGCCTCATGCCAAAAACGTATGAAGACGCAACAGCCGTTCTTGTCTTGGATTCTTGGCTCTTAAGCAGTCCATGCAATGGCAGATCCGATATAGAAAATATCATCCGGATATTCTCCTCTGCATGGAACTCCCGACTCTGGACATATCAAGAAGGGGCTCTTGCAAAAGTGCTCTACTTCCAGTTTGAGGATACTGCTTATAACCTTGATGAGGCTGCTCGGAACATGAGGAAAATAGAAGATGCGATACAGAAGGTCAGCGTAGTGTAGCCTTTAATGAAGCGTTACTATAGCCTTCGACGTTACATAAAACTATGCCTACCTACAGCAGCGAAATTCCTTTTCATCACCCACACGTTGAGTTATCGCGTAACTAGTATGGCGACAGAGCCAATTTATCTAGCAGGTGCTCTTGGCCTAGACGTGGCGAAAATTCAACGAACAGAACCAGAGCTCAGAATGCAAACATTTTGGCGCCTTTTACCGATAAACAGCATTCCACGAGACTTTGTGTTTAGCCACTTAAGAGGACTGAAAGTGAATGGGCTGCACTGGGCTCCTGAGACATTTCCTCGGAATATTATAAATGAAGTCGATGGTTTTCCACTTGACATTCTACTTGGCTACCAAGATAGTATGCCGAAAGTTGTACCGGCCACGCTTACTGAACAAGGGTTGAATATAGAGGGTAGCGGGTTTCGTTTCGTTTGTGGACAAAGTCGAGTTGATCACAGTGTATACATACAAGATGAAAGCGGCACGTACTATATGCTTACCGTCGGAGCCGTTAGCCTTGAGCACAATGAGGCAACTGATGCGCAACCTAGTACCGGTAGCCGACGGTACACCAGTGTCGTCCCGTGGGAAGCATATAATTGCGAGGAAGTCGCATTTCTTCAGAGGGATCTATCACACAGCGAACGAAGAATGAATACTGGAGTCTTAGTTTCTGTTGATAGTGAAAAAAATGGCGTCATCTACTGTCGTCGGATTTTTCTTTCAGTATGCACGAGGCTAACTCTGGAACATGATTCTGCAGACATATCAGTATTAGATTCACGAAGTCTTTCTGGGTATGGTCATCAATTACTTGACGATGGAGAAAGACTCATTGCAACTACTTCTAAGGAGATTAACAGCGGTCAGCGTTGGTGTGTTGGGTAACATTATTTTTCTACAAGAGATATGTTTATTAGATTTTATCTAATATAGGTTAGAAGGGGTGTTTGTTATAGGGTCAATCGGGGTAATAGGGGATATGCTATTAAATTCAATATTAGGTAGTGTCGGATACTGCTAATTCTGTCAGGAGGATTTTCCTTAGCTAGTTTTCAGCTCAAAGTTTTTTTTCCCTAAAAGTTCAAAATTAGTATTTCGGCCCTCTATCACTTTAAGATTTAAATGCCATATTACAGTCCTCCAATGAGCCCGGTTAGTTAGATATCGTGTTATAACGATGAATCCTCTTCTACTCACACTCCTCTCCCTGCCTTCAACAGCCCGAACACCCATCCCGATATCCCCCTTTTTTCAAAATGAGAGCTCAACCCCCCATCACGTGAAACATATAAAATCCCTCCCGACCCTGCCCTCAAATCACCATCACTGTTGCCTACAACCTACCTCACTCAACACCCTCCAAACCCTCATCACACCGAGTCACTAAACCCATCCAACAACACACTCATCCCCCAGCCAGCACACAAACCCCGTGACCCCCTCAAGCCCCATCCGTCTCACAGCCCGACACACACAAATCAGCCTCGTCACCTCCCAAGGTCACAGCCCAAGCCACCCAGCCCAGCACACGTCACCACCAGCCTCACCTCCCATCCCCTATCCGCCCTCCCCCGTTCCCTCGAGCCACCACAAGGCACCCCATCCCACGCCCCCATCCCTTCCCACTCAATAACCTCACCACCCCACCGATACCGCACGATCGGCCCCCCCTCCCTCCGTCCCTCTCACACGCACGACCCCTATACAAGCACGCAAGCACGCGCCGTTCCTGGCGATGCGACGCGCCAAGGGTGTGATGGGTGTGATGACCGACTCCTAGGCTGTCTATGGATCGTTGGAGGCGTGATGGAGGTGCTTGGTTGCGGAGTGGGATGGATGAGGGAGGGGGACGTGGGGGTGTGGGGTGTGGGGGTTGTTTATTTTGGGTTGGTGGGTGGGAGGGGATGGTGGTGCTGGTACTTGGTAGTGAGTGGAAGGGAGGGTGGTAGTGGTGGCTTGGAGGCTTGGAGAAAGGCGTGTGGGATTAGGAAACGACTGGAGGCTTGGTGGCTCGAGCAACACCGCGCGGGGGCGTGGGATATAGCCTAGAATCGCTATGCGTGCTTATTCCTCTAGCATGCGTGCTTAATCGTCTGGCTATAGTATCTCCGCGTATCCTTAACCACCGCGGGAATGGTTTTTGGTTTTTGTTCCTTTTTTGATAACGACGGTTTTAGTTTATTTTGCTTTAATGCAGGAGGTAGGAGGTTGTCGCAATGGATGGAGGGATAGGACACACGATACACGATCGATACATGGTGCAATAACAAACAAAGAAAATCAATAAAATGAATCCAAATCAATAAACCAACAGCCCAATAGCCCCCTTGAATGCCCATTCAATTTCAAATAATGCATAGATCTCGATGCCCATCACACTCATCACACTCCTCGCCACAAAACAGTCACATCTCATCTCATCACGTTACCCTCCCCTTCTCCCTCCTCCGGCTCAACCCCCGATCTCCCCGGCCGCCGCAACAGCAATCAAGACAACAACCACCACAAAAACTGACATGTCTATGCCACTGTCTCATCTCAGCGCACACAAACCACAAACTGCAGCATCGGTCCATCGCCTGTGTGCGCCCGCTGTATCGGGTCGGCGCGCTGGGGTGGTATCGTACAGTGCACATCACATCAGACCACACTCACATCGGACTTACTCGTACCATACGTTTTCCTTACTCGTAACACTGTGGGTGTTGGTTATTGGTGGAAGCTGTACATGGCATAGATGCACGGGAGATCTTCTGCCAGGGGTCGCAGTTTGGGAACCGCCGGGGAGATGGAATGAGCGTTCCGCCTGGCGTATACAAATTACCGAAGATTTGTGTTTTCCAACCCTCTCCCAGCCCCCTGGTCACTCTAATGAAGAGATTTTTGGTGTGCAGTGCGTGTATAGTGCGATATGTAGGTACAGCACAGTACCGCACACCATGCAGCGGGAAGCCAGCGACGGCGGCGGCGGCGGATGCGCGCCGCGCCGGGGGAGAGCAAACTTGACAGACAAGCCAACGCAAATCCATTTTTCCTCCTGGGAACTCAAATAGGCCAAATCCTACATGTGCGACGACTCAGACCCAGCGATCTATCTCGTGCACCTGCGAGGGTAACTCAAATCCTTTTCCCTCGGCATACCCAACATCAGGGGCGAGAGAAATAAAAAACAATTCCCAATACCCAATTCCCAAAACCCAAAACCCAGGGACCCGTTTCAACATCCTCTACTACCATGGCGTTAGTTACAAGTAAAAATTTCCCCAGTCCGAGGTAACTCCTCTCTCTGTTACCCTACCCATCCAGGTACGCGTATCCTCACATGTGCACAAACCATCAACGAAGCAAGCCCAATGATCCCACCACGCACGCTCAATACCTAAAACGCCTCCCTACCCATAAATCGCTAGTATACAAACAGTACCATTCGTACATCTCCACTGTGGCAATCCCGAGCGAAAGGAAGAGAAGGGAAGGGAGGGAGGGAGAGCGGGCGCGCGGGAGAAGGAGTGGACTGCCCCGAACGAAATGGGTCTTCCCTCCCGTCCGTTTTTCCAGTCTCCACTCACCTCACAACCAACACCTTGGAATTGGGGGGATTGGGGGAATTGGATTGGGAATCCCACACCGAGTCTAGTGAACGTCTAGTGAACGTCTAGTGGACAGGGGGGGAGATCCGGTGCCTGGGTTTACTACCGCCCATCCCATGCCCCTGACACTAAGCTCCACTTAGTAGAAAGGACCCCGAGCCGTACTAATTTCAAGGGGGTGGCGAGGGATTGGAAATTCCCAATGCTTCGGGTTTCGTGGTGGGGAGAGCCGGGAGGAGGGGAGGGGACCGGTGCGATGGGATGGGAATGCGTGCTACGGTCGGTGGGGCGGCAATGGTGTATACATACTCGAGTACGCGTATTGTATTGTTGGATTGCACAAATCTAGAACGGTGTAGTGTATCGAATAGTGTAGTATTAAGGCATAATCTACCGCCCTTCTGGCCGGTATGGATGTTGATGTATCGAATCTGCCTCGGTAATGCTGCGGTAAAGCCATCCCGTCCCATGCTCCCACTCCCTCGGCGAGGGCACCGAGGAACGGGGACGCGGAGGGGAGGCTCCGGTCTCTATCCCTTCATCCTTCTATCCACGCGCACGGTTTACGCACGGTTTGGTCTACGAATCTCTAATCCCAGTCCCCAGTCCCCAGTCCCAGTCTCCCCCCCTCCCTCTCTTCTCCCCTCCCCTTCTTCTTTAATCTCCAATAACTACTCCTTCTATCCCAACCCCAATTCCCCGTCCCCTTCCTCCCTTCCTCCTCCAAAATCCCAGGGCACAAAGACCCAAATGACACCAGACGACACGAGATGAGCCGCCTCCCATACCTCCCATCCCCCCAGCACGCCGGTACGCCGGTACGCCGGTACTCTACCAAACCCCTTCCCTTCCTCCCCGGCGTCCGCGGTGTGGGGCAGTGGGGCGGCAACAATGGAGCCCGGGGAGCGGAATGGGAGGCGTGTGATTGGTGGGTTTTCATGGCGGGCGGGAGGGCGGAAGGCGGAGTGTGTGGGGCGGCTGCTGGGGTGTGTGTGTGGGCCGGGGTAGAAGGATGGGATGGGATGGGTGGAAGGGAAGGTGGGAGTGTATTTTTGGAGTTGGTGAAATAGGAGGGGGGAGGGATGGTGGTGGTGGAAGGATGGGTTGGTGGAATTGGAATTGGAATTGGAATTGGAATTGTTATGCCGGCAGAAGGTTGTTGTGTTGCTTTCCCCAGATTCCCTGTTTCTCCTCTCCCGCCGTCGTCAGTTTCAAAGCTGGCAGAGTTGTCTGACACAGCCGCTGTTTGTCTGACTGTTTTCATCCATCTGGTACGTACTTTCCTTCCCATAACTCTCACCTATTGCCTCCTTTGTACTGTATGGTAAAGTAAAGTACGTACCCTCCCCGCTCCGTATACTATCGAACACTCCGCATCCGTGATCCACGCGTTAGGGCTTCACCATCCGCGCACCGAGCACCACACACTCGACTCGGTGGTAGAAAACCCAAATAAGAAACAAGTCTCGCGGCACCCACAACGCGAACGCCGCGGTCCAATCAGACGCGTCGACACCCAAGAAGGAGGCGGTCTGTTCACCGTCGCAAGGTCCAGCGATCTGGGTGCAGCGGAAATTAGGGTACGTACTCCTGGTGTGTGGGTGGGTGGGGGCAGCACGGAAACGGAGACGGGATGGAGGTGATGGAGGTGTGCGGAGGGTGTGGACGGATGGGGGATGGGCTTTTGAGGTTGGAGGATGGGAATGTAGGGCGCGGAGACGGGTGAGGATGGGGATGTAGGAAGATAGGTGATGGGTGATTGATGATGGGAGATGGAAGAGTGAATGACTCGAGTGAGTCAAGGAGGTGAGATTTTGTTCAGCTGTTGATGGGTGAGGCGGGGTGTAGGGAACATGTAGGGAGGGTAGATATGACGACGATGTTAGCTGATAGCTGGCGGATGTACTCGAGTATCCTGTCGCGTTGTCTAGACAGTCTATACCTGTTGTCCAGCTAGTCTAGCCCAGTCCGTTTCCCTCACCGTAAGTGCGCACGTCTGACTCTTCAGGCATCGGTTTTCGCTGGTGTAGGGCGGTGTTTGGGTGTGAGGTGTCGGTGGGAAAGAGGCGGTGACTTGGGAGGGTGTACTGTACTATTTGGTGAGCTGTGTTTCGTGTTGTGGGTGTGTTTAGGCGTGTTCTTGGTATGTGTGAACTGGCTGGTATGGGTGAAGTGTTCTCTTTCCTTGTATGGGTAGGGATGTATTGTATCGTATCGTATCATCACAAAGTGACAGCGCGGTGGCTTTGGGCAGCGGATTCATTCGCTGGTCGGTGCCCTATCGGAGGTTCTTGCTTGCTTTCGCGGAGGTGTTTTGACCGTTTCGCTCTGACCGTCACTCTGCACGGGGGATGGGATAGATTGTATGGATGATGGATGTACTCGATAGTGGTTCATTGCGATCGGAAGTGTTGACCCATCATATTGAGCGGTGATGAGTTGGGAAGGTACTTTCGGGTGTATATGGCCATGCACCATACACTTGTCACTGTCGCTATTGTTGTCACTATTGACGCTGCCACTATCGCTGTCACTGTCACTGCCACTGTCACTATCACGGTGTATACGTGTATACGTGTATACACTGGTTGCTGTGACTGCCCATACACAACACACGGACAGCACACTCACAAACACATCTAATACATCTAATACACCCAATACAGTGCACCCAATACACCCGATACTCGCCCCCAAGACAAAGAATGCCTGACAAGAGCTTGGAATGGGTGGAATGAGTGGTATGGGTGATGAGTGATATGCCTGATATGGGTGGTGATACGAGTGATACGGGTGACTCCTCCTTTACCAGCACTGCCATCACCACCAGTCACCACCAGTCACCACCAGTCACCACCAGTCACCACCAGTCACCACCAGTCACCACCAGTCACCACCCTCTCATCACCCCCATCACTTCCGATCACGCTCTTATCACAGTGACCTGTCAACCGTCTTCTCCCATCACCACCACCACTGCCAGTGCTACTGCCAATACCACCTCCCACTGCCAATACCACCTCCCACTGTCACTACCACCACCACCACCACCACCATCACTCCCCCACGCCCTGTCACGCCCTATCACACCATCCCATCACCACCACGCTGCTGCCATTCAGCGACCGTCTGTTTGCCATCACCAGCCAAGAACAGCTAAATCCAGCTAAAATCAGCCATCACACACCCGCAAAAGGAACAAATCCCACCATATCCCACGCCCCCCCGTCTCCAATAACGCCCCCCCACCATTACCTTTCCTCCCATCCCCCATCTCCCCCCGTCAACCCCAGTACACCACACCACTAAGTACACTGTAACCCCCCTTGCCACAATCCCCCCATCCCTCCCCCATCCCTCCCCCCAATAGCTAAATCCCCACACACACACCGCGTCCTCGGGTCTTCCCTCCTTGAAACTCATTCTCCCCATCAAGTCTAGCGCGTCTTAGACCGCCGAACGCCACGCCCGTTCACGGCCCACGGCTGCTCTGCCGGAGGTACATCGGCCCTTGTACCCACCGCCTCCCCCCGGAGGAAATACATCGTTTGGGTGTGGTGGGAAAAGCAAAATGCGAGAGTGGGAAAAAAAGAAGGTAAGGCGCCATGGCTTGGAGATCTGAGTGTTAATGTACTGTACATGTACAATGTATACTGTATGGCCGGGGAGATGGGAACGGGATATGGGGCCTGCCAGGAGATTGATGGGTGCCAGACGTGGAATAGACTACCAAGACGTGGAATCCTTTTTTCGTATACATACCCCCCCGTCCCGTCCTGCTCGGTCTGTTCGCGGTGATATTTACAATCTCGATTCTCCCATCTGTGGAAATAATAAAAGAACAAAGACGGACAGACGCATACTACATTCCAGACTACTACTTAACTATAATACCAACTTTCCAACATTACAAACCAAGCTACAACTTTTCTCACCCGCTCGCTCTCGCCGCTTTCAACCATAAGCACCAGCTTACTATCTTCACTTTCGGCCATTTTATCACCCACCACCATCTCACTGAATCTGCCATAATCACCATCACCACCACTTCTCAGCACGCTCATAACCAAAACGCACCAAAACGCATCAACCCGTCTGCAACCTCCCACACAGACATAAAACAACATCAGCTCATCACCCACAAAAAAACAAGGCATATCAAGACATCAAGACCCCTCCGACTCACCTCACCGCAACACCTACTGTATTCGTTTGCAGCCACCCTCAAGACAAACGGCAACGCACTCACCCATCTGAGACACCCCCAGGTCATCGATCGGACGCGTGCGACCACAACCCACCACAACGGGCTCTAATCGGTCCTGTCAGTTGTTGTGTCATCGATCGGACGGACAGCCAGACAGACACGCACAGTTACGCACTGTGTGATATAAATCGCACCTGCTCGCCCATTCTCGGTTGAGAGAAGCAGCAGTCGCGATAACGATACCCACTTCATCCACCGCCACCACCACCACACACACGAAGTCGAAAATGTACTTCCCATACCCCCAGTTCTTCACCTCCTCCTCCTCGACCACCTCCTCCGCCGCCTCCTCCGCCGCATCCTCACCCACCTCCTCCGCACCCAGCACACCAA
Organism: Pseudogymnoascus pannorum; assembly: GCA_001630605.1. Taxonomy (NCBI): domain Eukaryota; kingdom Fungi; phylum Ascomycota; class Leotiomycetes; order Thelebolales; family Thelebolaceae; genus Pseudogymnoascus; species Pseudogymnoascus pannorum. The sequence goes on along the minus strand of LNAS01000219.1, from coordinate 76,429 downwards.
ACTCCCGCTCCCACCCGACATCCTACCACGCCACATCCCCCTACCAATCCTCCCCCTCCGGCACCTCCCCAATCTCCATCTCCTCACCCTGCGCCTACCCCTCCTGGCCCACCCGCCCATCCCTCCAGACCTCCTCAAGACACGAAGCCGAAGCAGCACCCTTCGCGCACACAGCCGCATCGAGCTACCTCTCCGACGACGACCTGAGCCCGCTGGACGAGGAGGAGGAGGAGCTCTTGCTCGCGCAGACGGCGGCGGCGATGATGGCGCCCGCGCCCGCGCCGACGAGGGAGATTCTCGATACCCGCGCGATCAGGGAGGCGCTTCTGGTGGAGGAGGGCGCGAGGAAGAAGGCGAGGAAGGTGAAGGTTGGGCGGAGGAGGGGGAGTGGGGGGAGTGAGAGGGGGGCGGGGAGGGGGAAGCTGAGCACGATTGTTGAGGGGAGTTATGTGGGGTAGATGGTATTACCCCACATGGAGAGAGAGGGGAGGTTCACTTCTACAAAGCGATGACGACTTTTTGAGAGTCATGTTTTTTTTTATACCCTTTTATTTGGTTCACGACGATGGATGGACGGGCAGCGGAAGATATTATCTGGTACTTCACAGTACGGAACACAACAGCATGGGCGGCACTCTTTTCTTTTTACCCTTTGTCATTTACATAATACTCTTGTCTTTTTTTTTTTGTTATCAGCGAGCGAAGCGGCATTTTTTAGGGGGAACAATCATTCCACCCATGGATGGGAACGGAATGGGAATGGGGAAACGGGAAAAGCATGAGGTGGGAGTGATGGAGGAGGGTTTTACAGCTTGATATTTAAATGTCGCTGTCGGGGGAGGGGTGTTGTAGATAGTATAGCATAGTTAGGATAGGATAGTAATATGATACCCAGAAATATTTTTTATACATATACATATACCTCTTTACTTATGCTTTCGTGGTGATTATTATAGTCTCTGAGAATCGTTTGTGTTTTGTTTGTGGGTGGGGTGTGAGGACGGCTTCTGGTGCGGTTATGCACCGAGTCCGAGTCTTCCCTGGTCGGACTTTGGGAGTCGTAGGATCTGAGTCTGCTCCCCGGAGTCTCCTACCCGGACTTTGCGTATCGTAGGATCCGAGTTTCCCCATCGGATTTTGGGTATTTGAGAGAGAAGACGCTACGAGGTGATGATTGAGACATCACTTCTTTACAGGCCCGAGCTGTCATTTGGAGGTGGAGGAGCTGCCATCGGCTTTCGCGCCAAGACTACTTTACTACCAAAACCGTCTCCGCAGTTGTTGTCAGCCTTCCGCCGCTTCCTTGTTCCCGCTCCCTCCCGGACTGATGCTGCTTTTACCTGGCACAGCCTCAAGTCCTATAGTTCTCCAACTTGTAGTGACTATTAAAGCGGCGCAAGAGCGCTTAGAAACCCAAAATGGGTTGGTCGATTCTGAAAGTCCTCTCGAAAGGCTGCGATCGAGACTCTGTAGAAATGTAATAAGGCATATAGCGCTGCCTTCGCCCTACTCTTGTAAGAGCAGACTCTCCTATCCTGGCACAGTGCTTCTCCCATTTTACTATTGCATTGCACGCTAGGTCTAAGCTGAGTTGGGTACTTTCCCTTCAGCTAATGTAGAAGGTTAAGAGCGGGTTATCCGACTTCGTACGTGCATATTAACCCACTCCAATGATAGACTTTGCTCATTTCAACAGGATACATACCAGACGATGGATCCCGGGACAGCGCTCGCTGTCACATCACTTACCTTCCAAGTCTTTGCTGGCTGTATCCGCGGCTTCGTCCTGTTGTCTACAGCGCAGAATCTTGGGTCCGATGCTTCGTTATTAAGGACGCAATTAGGACTAGAAGAATGGCATTTCATGCAGTGGGCTGAAAAAGTTGGCTTAATCGGTAAGGATGGGAAATTAGAAGGTCGGGGGATAGAGGAAATGGACCCACGGATCAACGAGAAACTGGCGCTGAAATTGATGTTTGAATTGGAGGCGTTGCTCGGGAGGGATAAGATTCGGAGTCGATACAAGATGGATTTGGTTGTTGAGAGGCCCGCGGAGGCGGTAGTTGATGGCAAAGAAGATGAGGGCTGCGAGAGGGAAGGTGCGCGGGGCGTGTTAGGTGGAATTATATCAAACGATGTGCGAGGCGAGATTCTAGCACGTGTTAAGCTGATACAGTCCAAGAACCATCTGCCGAAGCGCCTCTGGTGGGCCGCAGTTGACAGGTCTAAATTTGAAGCGTTAGTCAGAGATGTGAGAGCGATTGTGCAAGGGCTGTGGGCGCTCTTGAACCCGATTCAGCAGGAGGACTTGCAGAATCGGATTGAGAGTATCTTGTCGGTTGTAATAAGGGTCAGCGAGGATGTGAGGGATTTGAGGGAATTGGGTGATGTTCTAAGGCGCAATGATGGGGCTGAGATGTCAAAAACGGTAGGGTTTGCGGAGGCGGCAGAGCTGAAGGCTGTGGGGATCGAGATCAGTTCCAAGGAGCTTGGAGTTGGGTGGTCAGACGCACAGATTACGAGGCGACATGGCATCCTACCGACTAAAGATAGGACAGCCAAAGTTCTCCGGCCTCTGCAAATAGAGAAGCTGACAGGCGTCCAGCCACATCAGAAAAACAAGTCCATTGGGATAGGGTACTATGATCATAAACCAGTTTTTGTGGAGACTAAGACTGTGGAACCATTTTTAAGATCCAAGCTCAAGGACCGAGTCGATAACCTCGCTATACTACTTTCTACATCAAAGGATGCATCGTTTCACACGCTTCAATGTTTAGGGGTAATCGAAATACCCAACGAGTCACAATTCGTCTTTGTGTATGACTATCCTAACTTGGACATACTAGAAGACAAAACAAATCTACCCCAGCCAATTTCATTGCTCGAACTACTAAACGGCTCTCAACCTAGCGTCACATACCGTCTGAATCTCGCCACCGCTCTCCTTCGCACAATCAACATCTTCCATACCGGCGGCTGGCTACACAAAGATCTTAGATCCGAAAACATTCTTTTCTTCCCAACATCTTCCACCTCACATCCGCTCTCTTCAAATTTGACGCCGTATCTCACCGGTTTCCAATTCTCCAGACTAGACAATCGGACCGAGATTTCTGAGAACCCTTCCTCGAATCCTTCGCATGATATCTATAGACACAGAAATGCGCTTGGCGAGCCCTCGATGGCTTTCGAGCAATACATGGATATATACAGTTTAGGGACTATACTTATTGAGATTGCGGAATGGAGACCGTTGAGACACGTGGTTTTAAAGCATGTCGATGTGAAGAGCGGAGGGGTGCCGTTGGATAAGCTGGCGGGGATTGGAAAGTGGTTGAATGAAACGAAGGTAGAGTCGGGGATGGTGGCGTTTCGAATGGGGGATGCCTTTGCGAGGGCTGTGAAGAAGTGCTTAGGATCTGGAGATGGTGAGGGTGAGGGTAGCCAGGTTGAAGACGGGCATTTGGATACATTAGGAACTATCCATGAGCTGAGCAAATGTATAATTTAACTAGCTCTATATGTTAACTCAAGTTAACAGGCGGACAATGTCTCCCATATCCGGTTGCTTTGCAGCTTGTTCAAGTGCTAATTCAGTCGGTGTTATTCCATTGTCGTCCTTTATAGACTCATCCGCTCCAGCATCCAGGAGTTCCCTAACAACCCCTACATTTCCAACCTGAACAGCGAGGTGGAGCGCTGTCTTGCCCTCAATCCCACATTTCAAATTCAGATGCTCCTTTCCTGAAAACTTCTTTAAAATGCCTCGGGCTATTTCCCGGTTGGTCTCCATATCGAAATCCTCCGGCTTGATAGGCGTTCCCGATATTGTCAGCAGGTCTCTATAAGCCATGCTTACGCGATGGAGAGCGCTTAGTTGTCGTTCCGGCTCAACAATGAACGCTGGCTCCACGCTTTCACATTGGAAAAGGAGGTAGTTCAGTCGACTGGATGAGAAGCGTGCATTTGTAACGATGATGCGTCCGAGTGGTGTCATTGGATAAAGAGGCCTAACGATCGAGGATTGGATCTGAAGCGCATTTGGATTGGCGCCAAGACTCAGTAATTTCTTAGCTAGGTTGTAGCTGTCGTTGCAAACACTAATACAAAAGGGTGTATCAGTGTTAGAGTCATCTGCTTCGCGGCCATCAACGGGCACACCGAGCTCAACGAGCCTTGTAACTAGGTCGAGATCTGTATCATGCGCCGCCTCTGCGAATACGTGTAGAGCACTCCAGTTGCAGAGTTCTGCGTTAAATGGGTTGCTTGCTTTTGCTAGGGGGTTGGCACCGTGTTCAACAAGAGATTCGAAGATGGACTTCCTATTGAATCGAACACTCTCGAGCAGACAGGTCCGCTGAGATTTGCCATATGGATGGTTAATCTGATCACTCTGCCAGTGGTTAGACAGAAAGAACTCGACAACGTCCGCGTGGCCAGCAGTCACTGCACTATAACAGTGACCACCCCCCCAGGCTGTTGAATTTGCAAGCGATATATGGCGGCTATGTTGCTCTATAAGCAGAGCCAAAGTCATATGGAGCTGTTCTTTATACTTTGTACTGTTTCGTAGGATCATTGAGAACTTATCTGCCGATGAGACTGCTAAATCTAACAGCGGGGACACCATATATTCTCTTGAAGTCTCACCAGAAAGCTCACGCTCTTCTAATGCTGCTAGCATTATCTTAAGGCACTCAGCACGGTGCAGATATGCTGCAAGTCCTAATGGGTACTGCCTCCCTCCGGCCCACATCGGCGATCGTTTAACGGGCGATGCACCATTCGATAGTAGCAGTTTTACTATGTCCAATCTATCACACTGGACAGCCCAAGTCAGAGGCGTTCCGTCTCTTAGAATGTCTATATCGAGTGTTGCCTTGAATGCTGAATGTGTGACTCGCTGCAAGAGCAGACAGTCGACATCAGCGCCAGCATCAAGAAATCTCTGGCCCATCGGAATTCCATAAGTGTCATTTAGAGAAATAAGCCAGTGAAGAGGGCTTTCTCCATTCTTAGCCTGAATCGAAGGATCGGCCTCTTTGCTGAGGAGAAAATCGATGATGCCGTAATGTGCGGCACGGCAAGCACATAGGAGCGCAGTCTCGCCACATTCGTTAACGAAGTTGACATTAACACCTAGATCCTCTATCAAGGCTACGACTGACGGTTTGAAGCCACTTGAGGCTGCAAAATGTAGTAGGCTGTCACCCCGGCGGTTGATTTTGAGCTCGTACACGTCCTCTGCAGTGCTTGCCTGAGCTAGCAAGAAATCCAATTTTGCAAGTTTAGGCTGTGTGTAATCATGCAACATATTCTCCGGGAAGTACCAGTTAGCACCTACCCCTCCATATCCTGACCTGCTCCGATGGTGGACCTCGGCGGCTATAACTGGATCCACATCATTTAGATCTCGCAGTGCCATTCTCGAACCAAGTTGTGCATGGGATCTTAGAAATTGGACTAGTGGAAAATAAGGAGGTATCGGGATGCCACACCCAACTGAGAGTCGGTAGAGGTACGCCTGAGCATTAGGCTCACCGTGGTACGCTGAATGTGCTACATGCTTTAGAGCAGCTTGTGCATCCGGTTCGGTTCCGTAACCGTTCATCACAAGGGCGGCAAGGCAAAATATTTGAGGACCATCAATACCCGGCATTGAGTCTAATACTAGTCTTTGCACAGAAGGTTCGAGTGACTTGACTACTTGCCACGAAAGTAATGAGTGCTGCCAAAGTCAGTCTTGGTCTATAAAATGATCAGCTCCTTACTTTAAAACTCATTCTTGGATGGCTTATTGGGATATCCGTGCTTCTGCAGACATTATTACTAATGATCCATTAAGTTGAAGAATACATACGGTCGTGGAATAGTTGGTATCCGTAATACCATGCTCTTTCCGCTCTTTTCATCTTCTATTAAAAGTGGCAATACTCCAGCCTCGCTTGTGTTGCTCATCCGATCTACTTGGAATTGCATTTGTCGAGGGGAAGTCACTGTAGTACTACTAAAACTCTTAGACAAAGACGATTAATAACATTTAAAGCTTACCCGTTGCTAGGACCTGCAATAGAAGCATTGCTAACTATGTCTTTCTCGATAGGTGGTAGAGTTACAGTAATAGTAACTATATCGGTCTAGTTAAGTATTAGATTAATCATACTCAAAAGCCTATATAATAAACTAACCTCAAGGGCGGGAGCTAGATCTACTAAGGGGCCCTCATGTAGATGCTGACGTTGTAACGTAGTTGCTCTACCTTGTTAGAAAACTGTTAAATGCAAGGTGAACAATAATTAAAAGAGCTACATACATTTCTATGTCTACATCTTCCTTCCTTAAGATGTCAATAATTGAATCCAAATCCCGAGCCATTGGATCGAATGTGAGAGACTTTTGAAATACACTATCTAGACCGAGGTAGAAACTACTTTGTTCTAGAGAGAGCATCAAACTTTGATGAATGGTTTCTAGGATGTCATTGCACTGCCCTTCTTGATAGATTTCTTGGGACATTTTTATATCTACCGTCTTGTTATCCGTAGCAACACAGCTATCCGCTGATAATCCCCCCACATTTTTATCCATTGCCAACCATTTGTTTGCCCATGAAGTGAATTTTGATACATTAAGAAGTTTATCTTCCTTCTTTAGTCTGTCGATCTCGTTATATTTCTGGTCTTGGCTGAGTGGCTGAAGGATTATATCGAAAGGATCCATCCCATTCACCGCCACTGACCATATTAAAAGACCCAATGAGAAAATGTCTGTCAGTGGCAAAAGTTGAGCAGGGATAGGTTTATCGGTTTCTGGTGCTCGCCAGGTCCTAGTACCTCCTATCGAAATATCGAAGTCTTGACGTGGACGAAGGACCGAAAAGCCAAAATCGGCAAGTTTGGCAATAAAGCGACGACTTTTGTGAGCAAAAACAAGGATGTTTTCGGGTTTGATGTCGCCATGCACAATATCGCATTCATGTAGCGCCTTTAGGCCAAGCGCTACATCTAGGCATAGCAGTCGCTTTTCATCAGGAGACAAGTTCGGATTCGACTTTTGTAAATTGGCCAACGTGCCATATTCTGCGTACTCAACCACTAGCACTGGGAGCTTGTGCTTGATATTGTATGGATTGCTACCCCAGCTGAGGTCGAGTAAATCGATGATGTTCGGATGAGAGACTAGACGGGGTTGTAGCAATGCGTGTAATTCTGTAAGCACGCTTTCGAAAGCCCTTTGATGCTCAGGAATTGGACGACCATTTTCTTGAAATTTAACGTTGGCTGCTTTGAACACAACGTACTCCTTTTTAGGTGGCTTTGGTTCCTCTATCATGATGGTCCAACCGGACCCAACACCATCTTCAAGCAAGCTCTCTGCATTGTTTGCCAGTCCATCTTCTATGACAAATTGACGGCTTGCGATGAAAGAAGCACCTTGGCCGATAATATGTGATGAGTCTACTGCTTCAGACGAAAGGTATGTTTTGGAGACCGAATCGCGCTTGTTTTTCTGTGCTAGGCCATACACCATAGGATGAATAAGGTCAAACAGGTGCGGCACATACCTATCTTCTGGACTTGCCGCTTCACTGCAGGCCGCCGTGTGATGATATTCCGCAGCTAACGAAGTTATAGGTCTTCCTGATTCCATAGTCATTGAAGAGATCGTAGCGGTGGTTGTTATTGTAAAGGTCTCCGGTTCCCTAGAATTGTAGATAGGTAGTGTATCGGTAATATATAGATAGATCAATGGAAACTAATCGCTGGCTTCCGGGGCCGCTCATCGTGTAGGGATGCTCTGTAACCGAACACCTGACTTCTTGTGACCCTGGCAATTAATATTGTTAGGTTAAACCTTATGCAGAGCGGCCAACATATTAAGGCTGCTATGCAGATAATTACTAATCGTAGATAGGGGAAGGGGGTGGGAGGAATTGTTAAGCTCGGGCAGGGGGTTTTGGTGGGGGTAGTCGATCAACCTCTACACAATCAATCTCTGGACAAGCGATTTGCTTACTACTGTTTCTGTGTGCCTTCTAAAGCACTAGCTCCTGCGTCTTCCTGTTTTGCGACAGCTATGTACGTTTGGTTGTTTTGTATACCGTTTGCTCCGTGGCTATTTTTTGTGTGTAAAATTAGAGACGCTTGCTATCCTGCTGCTTATTTGTGATCACGTCCTGAGCTGTGGATGTCTGGCGGGAAACTCGATTTGGTTGTGTCTTGTGGATATAAAGGACCTGGCATAGGTGTGTTGATAAACTTGTTGCCTTCGTCGCTCTATCGACGGTCGAGACCATTGTCAAGGGCAGGAGCAGCGAGGACATCACCACTATCATCTTCGCAATTATTCTATTTAAATCCTCCAGCATCTGTGAGGAGGTTAGCACCTGATATCCCCACAACGGCGCATCATTAGATTCTGCCTGTAAGACCAGCAGTAGTTTGGGCGGCCTTATTCGGAAAGATTTTCCAGATGCCTTTACAACGACTATTCTCTCATTGCTTCTTATCTTAAGTCATGTATGTGACAGAGTGCTCAAGAAGGACAAAAGGAGATGGCGGAGTTGATCTGCTCTTCTGACGAGATTATGGAACAGGTCACGGTGGAGATTGAATATAAAGGAGCGACGGATGGAGTTGACTCTTACTTGAATGAGGGATAGTATGGAGAGTTCGGTGGCTTGATTTGATTTGCATTCATTGCTTTGTGATTTTGAGTTTTTATGCGCCCGGGGCTTTATTTCAGGGCAACAGAAGTCATAAGGCTCCACAGTCGTTTCTCACCACCGATTTGCCCCTTTCTCGCCGTCACCCATTCTCACCGTTTTATTTTCTCCGTACCCACCGCGGGCTGTTATGAGGTAGTCCAAATCTTTCTAAAGCCCCAAAAGGGCTTAGTCCGTTGGATCGAATGGAAACCCAGCAGCAGTTAATGAATAGTACGATGATCGCTCTGGCGGTAGTGTGAGAGCGACAGCATCAGGGCGAGTGCAGTATTCGCTGGTTCAGCGTTGCCGGGTGGTTTTGGTGCATCCGGGTCGGGATCTACAAAACCCTTGATCTACCAGGTCTACAAGTTAATGTAAACCATGACTGAAAGCTCGATCTATGTTGTGTTAGATTGGATTCGTAGCCTGGAGATTTATCACCAGGGGATATAGGTCTCCTTTGAACTCTAGGCTGGTTTCTCGGGTTTAGAAATGTGTGCTTGCGTTTGATAGTCCTATGGGGATAGGGTGATGCGGGGTTGCCCTCAGCTGCACTCTGTGTCTTGCACTTTCCCAATCTCTATTATCAATTTTCTTCCCTATATCGTCTGGCCTTTTCGCATTTTCACCCCTTGCTGCTGTCTTCTTCGGCCTTCTAAGTTTATATTCTCTATCATTTTGAGCCATTAGCAACATGCTGGTAAGATAGCTGCTAGCAAGATAGAGTTGAGAAGACTACATAGACCGCAAAGTAAGGCCTCCGAGAGGCTGAGATAAACACTTTAAGAACTTTGGTAACGGCACCAATCTTGGAAGAAGCCAGCTTATCCGTCTACCTACAAATTTCAATTTATGTATAGGAAGTTGCTTGATGTCTGGGGTTCTTATAGTATCTTTTCTTCTTACCATCTCTTTGTATCGTACCTCTACTGTCGCTTTTCTCACTGTCTTGTATTGTCACTAGCACAGCTTCTCGGGCATTTTCTTGCTGATAAACTTTCTCACTGGCACCGTTTTTTATTGCCGTGTGATTATTTGAAAAAAGAATATTTTTTAGGGCGGGGTGCGGGAGGGGGGAAGCGAGAGATTAGAAGCCTGTTGGATCGACAAGAAATTGCCACTCACACGCTCTCATTAAACTAGATCTTTTTTGCCGATGGTAATAAAGCCTATTATATTCGTGTAAGTTGGAGGATCGGAAGCTGATACGGGGTAATGAAGTAGAGAACATTTATAGAAGAGGGTTTGAGGAAGAGAGTTTGAGGCATTCTGTTGATCTAGTTGAGTTGTAAGCAAGCACGGCTATCTCGTCTACATGAATTCCCTATATTAAGTCTAACAAGTGGATAAATCCTTTAAACTCTATAATATCTGTAGCGGAAAGTTATAGGATGAATGTTCACAAAAACTCTTGTGCCAACTTGAGCCACTCTCTATCTTGCCTTAAGTTCTGCATACTACTTTTCTCCAGACCTATCAATAGCTCTATTCCTGCGCCTTTTCTTTGCGGTAACACGTTGATCCAGCCATCTTTAACTGGCACATACGCATATCTCAAAGCTTTCAGTTTCCCTAGCTCACAACCCCAGGAAGCGTGTAAAATGTCTCCCATCGCCGCAGTGCTAGTGACTTCCAAGTCTGGGCCTTGGAAGTTGTCCATGTTTGGCTCTATTTTGCTGACCATTGCACTGGACTCGACTGCACCGATCAGCTCCCAAATCCGATCTGATGTCCACCATTCGATTGCATCGGTGATTTGTTTTGCCAGCTTGTACAGCATTCCAGGCTCTGCTGACTCCACATCAGCCGTTACTGCAGAAGTTTTTGCGTGTACAAGTGCATTTCCTGGATATTCTAGTGGGAGCGGAGGATCCATTCGTCTTCTAACATTGACGGTGTTGATGAAGGAGTTTGCCATGATGCCCCGAGAGGATAATTGTCGCGCTCGGGATACATGACGCCACAGCATTGCGCACATGATTGCGTTGTCGGTTAAGACTGGGAGTCCTTTGGACGGCGGCAATGCAGCTTCTCTCATGGCGCCCATCGACTCGTCCGAGATAAGCCAATGAGAAAGCTGGAGTCTCTGCAGCAGCTGGACTTTCGGATGATCATCCCCAGCGACTGCAGCCTCAATCAGCTCTTGTTCTGACGCGCATCGGTACGTTTTGCTCAAACGATAGTTCGGAAAGTCGCAGACTTGCTTACGTCCGCTACCCCCAAGAATGTTTGATCGGTCAAGTGCCTCCTCCGGAAAAGCTTCATCGGACGCAAGAAACCGACCATCCGACAATGCCGCAACATGCTTTGCAAACGTATTTGTCAAAGTGGCCATTCCAGCACCGTCCATAACAGAGTGATGAATGTTGAACGTCAGCAGTAGTCCGTCAGTGATGAATGTTGCGAGCACGGTGAGTACGGGGCTTCTTTCCCGGCGGTGAACCCGTGGCTCCGGCATCAGCGATAGAAGTGGGAATTCGGACGGTGGAAACTCTCGGCGCTCAAGCGCATAGTAATCGATTTCCAGCAGCTCCTGGGAGTAGAACCATACTCCAGCGTCGTCCAATGTTTCCAGTTGGATCGTGTCCTGCTCCTCGCAGTCTGGCACGACATTTGCAGCCAAAAATGGCATTGCTCCGATCGTGTTTGCAAGACTGGTCTTCAAGTCCCGCAATAGCGGCTGCCGAAGAGCAGGCGAGGATACATGGAAAACCAGCACTATGGGGACTATGAACCTGTTCTCGAATTGGTCCATAGGACTCAGTTTCGTCCATCCGGGGATTAACGGGCCGCTCGGCCTAACAAAAGTACTTTGCCAGTCCATAGAGAAGAGATTTAGGAAGTGAGAGTAGCAGTTCTTGAACGGTAAGAGGTTTACTGATTTGCGAGAGAGAAGATAATATCTCATTTACATAGCTGTGTCATGCAACTTGACGTAGTAAGGAGAGGGGCATGCACTGCTCGGCATAGACTATACGAGTAAGGGCACTGAATAATGGACATAACATTGTGATACAGTGTGCATGGCCAGCTCGGACGGTCCGTACGATAGTTGGTACCTTTAGTGCACGCCACCATATTTTGTATAAGAAAACATTTGAGATCTTTACTACATTTTGTCAAGGCGTTAACGCTGAGACAAAGCGTCACATAGTCCCACTGATATGGCTATGCACTGTATTTTCAAGGGGGGATTAGCAACTGATGTCTCATCGAGTGGTGAGACAATGACAGTTGAGAGAAAACAGGTTTTATCATTGGAGGCGGGGGATATCAAAAGGTTCGGTGTAAGAACACAGCATATACTCCATAATCGGAAGGTTTGTCTTTTGTACTTAAATCGCTAGTCATAAGGGAACCATTCCCCCTAAGAGTCCTGGAACATTAAGTGGCCAACAATTAAGATTCGAGTAAAAGACATTGCTCTTATTACTCTTTAAACCAGGACCTGCTCTACAAAATGTCAAAAGCAAAAACCCCCTTTTCAGGGCTAACTAAGCATCTGATGCTCTGCCTAACTTACTGTAAGGCTGTGATATATGACAGCGCTAATGAAGAGACCTTGACACCGGTCATGGTCGTGTAAATCTATCATTGGGTAAGTTTAAAGTCGTACTCCGTACTTGTGGTTAAGCCCGAGAGACACAGTAAGGTACTAGAGCGTGGAGCCTGTCCCGGAGCTCCTCTCGGAGACCCTAATCTGCTACGCGACACGGATCGGATGAAATTGGATAATGCCCTTCTCTACCTTACCTTTTGGTATAGGGTCCTTATGTGAATCAATATAGCAACTGGTTTTACGCCTAACTTTAGAGAGCGCAATTTACAACTCTACCCTTAAGCCAGGCTAAAAGTTGGTCACGATTACAGCTACGGCTAAGGAAAAACGTTGTAGACGTCTTCACTTTCTAAGTGAAGAAAAATGCAATACTTACATGGGGTTTCAAACCTGACTGATTGAGACAGTCTTACTTGAGTATATGCCGATCGCCAGATGTGTCTCTTCCCCCGCTCTTCCAGCACCTATCATCAACAAGAGCGGCTTAGCTAGGTACTTGCATCGAGCTTATGGAGACGGTTCGAGTGCCAATCTTCTGTTGTTTTATTGAAGCAAGAATTTCGATAATCTACAGTGCATGTGTCCGTACCAGAGTCGGTGCTTTTAGTGCACGCCACTCCATTGTGTATGTGAAAGCACTGAGATCTTTGCTACATTCGTTAAGGCGCTAGCGCTGAGACAACTGTCGTACTTAAAACTGTACTCGAGCTGGCTGTCCAGTGTATTCCCCAACCCCTTGCATCCACAATTCAGCTGTTGGCTATCGGCAGGGAAAGCATTGGCGTCTACTAACATTCTCCATCCACTGCTACGGGCCCACTTAGCCTATCAGAAAGATGGCTGGTTTATTGGGTCAACAATGAGAACTTCCGTCCGCTTTATAAGTTGTAAGCTCTGCCAATTGGCACATGGTTGTTGAAGCTCGATGGCTTTATTAATCCAAGAGAGGCCAAAGAAGCAGTGAAGTTACCTTTTGGTAGTCGGCAAAAACGCATAAACGGGATCAATTGCCCGTATCCCTGTTGTTGACACTACTTCATGAGCCGCGTTGTTATCGGTCACTCACTCCAAATTCTAAAAGGTCTACGATTTTACAGTTACTAGGCGTTTGCTGCCCCCATGTCAGCCCAGCCCTCTTCAAAAATGAGCGGCGAAGACTGCGATGGCCTAATGCCCATAGCCGTTGTGGGAATGTCTTGCCGTCTCTCAGGCATTGCCACTAACCCGGAAGGCCTGTGGCAGATGCTGTCGAGAGGTCTGACAGGATGGTCAAACAATGGGAGCAGCCGCTTTCAAATGGATGCGTTCTGGCACCCGCAGGCTGATTTAAACGGTTCGGTGAGTAAAACTCCTTTCTCAATGCTACTGCCGAGCCTCGTTTTATTAACAAGAGTAATCCATAGTTCAATACACGTGGGTTACATTTGATCAAACAAGATCCCGCATTATTCGACAATGCGTTCTTCGGAGTCAACCACATTGAGGCAATGGCCATAGATCCACAGCAAAGAATGCTGCTTGAAGTTGCATACGAAGCGTTCGAGAACGCGGGAATCCCTATGGATAGTCTCAAGGGTTCAGATACAGCAGTATATTGTGCAGTTTCAAATTACGACTACGATAAGATCTTAGGCAGGGACCCCGAGTTATCTCCACGGTGAGATTCTACACGTAGTCAGGGTTTCCCTGAGGTGCTAACATTTTGCAAGCTACCGATTCACCGGGACCGGAGTTGCACTCGTTTCCGGCCGCATTTCGTATATATTTGATTTGCATGGGCCAAGCATCACTCTCGATACAGCATGTTCTAGTGGACTTGTTGCGGTCCATGAAGCCTGCAAAGCCATCCGGGCAGGAGAGGTAACGCAGGCACTAGTGGGTGGCACGAACCTGATTCTCGACCCAGACCAGGTCTCTGTCATGTCTTCGATGCAGTAAGTTCTCTTCCGTTTTAACTTGGAGAAAGGTAACCGACGATTTCGTCTTGTGATTAGATTTCTTTCTCCTCACGGTCGCTGCTATTCTTTCGACTCACGTGCCAATGGTTTTGGAAGAGGTGAAGGTGTAGCTGCTGTCATGCTAAAGAGTTTGGACATGGCTCTACGCGACGGTGATCCAATTCGAGCCATAATTCGTGGTAGCAACGTTTGCTCGGACGGTCGCACTCCTGGAGTGACACAACCATCTTGTGATATTCAGACCAAAATGATCCAGAGAGCCTACGAGCAGGCAGGCCTAAATCCAAATGATACAATTTATATAGAAGCACATGGTTGGTTGGCTCCTAGTTATTATATTTTCGATGTAGGCGTTGCTCACACTCCCAACAGGAACAGGAACCACAATCGGAGACGAGGTCGAAGCCAATGCTCTGAATCAGGCCTTCTGCAATGAAAGACAGAAAGGAAATAAACTTATCGTCGGAAGCGTGAAAGGTAATGTAGGACATACTGAGAGTGTTGCTGGATTGGCCGGCCTGATTAAGACTGTTTTGATGCTCGAGAAGAAGATGATACCTCCTAATGCCACGTTTATGAAACTGAGTAGCAACATTCCACTGGAAGCCTGGGACATAGAAGTGAGTTTTTTAGTTTCATATAGAATCTGTTTTATCATTATATCAAGCTGGATCTAACGCGTTTTTTGTGTAGGTGCCCAAAAACATGCTGAAGTGGCCAGAAAATGCCATCCACCGCGCTTCAGTGAACAGCTTTGGATATGGGGGTACAAACGCCCATGTTATCCTAGAGTCAGCTGAGGATTATCTCGACAGTACGAAGCATATATGCTCACCGGATATTCGAGCTTGCAAGGGTGACGTCTGTAGACATGCAGCGACACGGACTATGATTGCTCCAGACCAATCATCCGAGGCAGAACTAACGATGCTCGTCGATGACCATTCGACTCTACAACACAGGAGCCCGAAACCTGCATCGACAATAAATATCACAAAACCTCGTCTTTTCCCGTTCTCGCACAATCACGAAGGGGGAATTGCAAAACTTGCGGCCAATTTCAAACGCTTTATTTCGGACAACCTGCATAATGATACCGATGAACCTCTGGACAGTCTCGCTTTCACACTCTCGGATAGGCGATCTTTCTTGGAATTCCGTTCTTCTGTAGCTGCATCTACTCGTGACGAACTTGTAGATAAGCTTGAGAAGATAGCGATGGGCTCGGATCGCGTCCAAAAATATGATGAACAGTTGAAAATATGCTTTGTTTTCACAGGTATGACAATGACAATGATGTTTGCAAATTTTACGCGCATGGTAGTCTAATATTACTTAGGTCAGGGTGCTCAATGGGCAGGAATGGGTCGCCAATTGTTCGTTACGTACCCTATATTTGCCAAGTCAATGGAGCGATCAGAAAAACACCTTATGCACCTTGGTGCCGGCTGGCGTCTTATCGCTGAGTTGGATAAACCAGCGGAGAGTTCTCGAATTAACGAAGCTATCTTGTCTCAGCCTTGCTGCACAGCCATCCAGATAGCTCTCGTTGACTTGCTTAGGTCTTGGGGCATTCGGCCTGCCACAGTGTGCGGACACTCGAGCGGGGAAATCGCAGCAGCCTACGCAGCAGGCATCCTTACAGCAGAAGATTGTTTGAAAATTGCATATTTTCGTGGAGATTCGGTAAGGTTGCTAAAAGAGCAGAATCCGAACCTTTCCGGCGGCATGCTTGCCGTTGGACTTTCAGTAGGTGAAGCCCAAGAATATTTCGACAATGATACCACTTCCGAAAAGGTCGTGGTTGCTTGCGTCAACAGTCCGTCAAATGTCACTCTGTCTGGAGATGAGGCAGCGCTGAGCAAAATTCAAGGGAGACTTGCTGCAAGAGATGTCTTTACCCGCAAGCTGGTTGTGGACGTGGCCTATCACTCCCACCACATGGAAATGATCTTAGAAGAATATTTGCACGCTATAAAGGACATAAAGGCTTCTCCATGTGAGCAGGATATCCAAATGGTCTCTTCCGTCACAGGGGAGGTTGTTCAAGGTGAGGAGTTGAATGCGACCTACTGGGGTACAAATCTGACGTCTCCCGTCCTCTTCGCCGATGCTCTTACTGAAGTCCTTCGTACGGTGCGAAAGGACCAAAAGCAAAGCAATTCACTTGCAGTTGTCGAGGTTGGCCCTCATTCTGCACTTGGAGGTCCGATCAAACAGATTATCAAAGCATCGAAACTCGCGGGATCAATCACCTATCACTCGGTGCTCTCGCGGAATGAAGATGCAAGCAGAATCGCGGTCGCTTTAGCTGGAGATCTCTTCGTTAAGGGAGCTACCATCAATTTTAGTGGAGTAAACAATCCGCATGGCAACGCGAAAACCGACGTCTTGACAAACTTGCCAACGTACAATTGGCATCACAAGACAACTCACTGGGTTGAGTCTCGCCGGAGCGCTAAATATCGACATAGAAAATTCCCTAAGCATGATCTTTTAGGAGTACCGACCAGTGACAGTATATCCACTGAACCCACATGGCGCAACTATGTCCGTCTTGAAGAGTTGCCTTGGCTCAAAGGACATTGCATCGGAGGTGAAATTATTTTCCCAGCAGCTGGTTATATCACCATGGTTTTAGAAGCTATGAAGCAACAAGTTCTCGGTGACGGAAACAGCTGGAAGAACATGCGCATCAAATTCCGTCAAGTTAACGTTGGTCGGGCGCTCCTAATTCCCGACGATTCTGTGGGAGTAGAGACATTCGTTACTATTCGACCTTACACGTACACGGAACGAGAATCTTCGGCTTCGTGGAAGGAGTTCCGAATCTTCTCGGTGTCTACCAATGGAGAATCAACAGAGCATAGCCGGGGTCTAGTAGCTGCTATCAATTCTTTGCCTAATGTACAGCAACGTAATATCACGGATGCTGAGTCTCTCGAGTTCATTGAAGAGGCTGCCAACAACAGCCGTGTCCTGCTCACCCCGAAAAAGCTATACAAGGAGCTCAGAGGCTTGGGAATAGACTATAGCGGCCCGTTCGAAAGCCAAGAGCACATTCAAGCATCCGAGTCTGGATCGATCTGTCGGGTCAAGATTCCGAACGTCCAGGCCATTATGCCTTCAAATCACCAGCAACCTCATTGCATCCACCCAGCAACATTGGATGCCTGCTTCCAAGCTGTCTTCTCGGCCATGAAAGTCGGAGACAATCTTGGGGGTACTTTCGTCCTCAGTGGAATTGATAACCTTGAAATCTCGAGTGAGATCCCGTCTCAACCCGGGAAGGACATGTCAGTCGCGACATCTCTTAGGGGTCATGGCCATACAAAATTTGCAGCAGATTTGGTTGTCTCGAGCTCTGAAGGCGGGATGACGGATGTTTTCATAAAGGTGAAGGGACTCACCTTCGCTAGGACAAGTGGACCATCCCAGCAGAATGCTTCGCAGCGTCCAGCTGGAGAATCACTGTGCCATCGATTGGAGTGGTCCCTTGACCCGACTTGCGCCGAGCCTCAGAGCATCATCGAGCGTTGCGTTCCCGACTCCTCAGATGCGTTGCCAGTAGAAAAAACAAGGTTGTATGAGCAATATTGCAGAGCTGTCATTGAAACGACACTTGCAGAGCTCTCTCCTGACGACGAAGGAAAGATCACAGGTCACTTTTCTCAGTTGCTTCAGTGGATGAAATCAATAAGTACTGAAAGCCACGAGCCACTTCATGTTGATAATGCACTTAACAACAAGATCAAGTCCATGGGGATCTTTGGCGAGGTTCTGGTTGACATAGCACCTCAGCTACCAGGTGTTCTTCGGGGAGAAGTTGACCCTCTAGCACTCCTTGTAGAGAAAGACTATCTGTACCGGCTTTACACGTCCGAAAACACCGACAGATGTCATGAGCAGATGGCCAAATACGTCAAGCTTATGCAATTTAAAAATCCAAACCTCCGCATCCTTGAAATTGGTGCTGGAACGGCAAGCACGTCGATGCCGATTTTAGAAGCTCTTTACAGCAACAAGGGCGTCTCAGGGAAGGCCAGGTTGGAGTCATACACTTTCACTGACATTTCGACGGCGTTCTTCCAGAACGCAGAAAAAAAACTGGACAAGTTCCAAGAGTGTCTAAAGTTTAAGAGGCTTGACATCGAAATCTCACCGGAAGAGCAAGGGTTTGAACTCGGTTCGTATGACTTGATCATTGCCTCCAATGTCTTGCACGCGACTCGTGAGCTCAACAACACACTGAGAAACGTAAGGAGTTTGCTACAATCAAATGGTCATCTTGCTCTGATGGAGATTACCGCTCCAACGGTTCACTCCGGAATCATATTTGGTATGCTCCCTGGATGGTGGCTTGGAGCCGCTGACGGTCGGGTAAACTCTCCACTTCTCAATGTATTTGGCTGGCATGATAGGCTCAGCCGCTGTGGTTTCTCCGGAGTTAATCTCGAGATGCACGACTACGGCTCTGCTGAGGACCACGAGTTAAGCGTCATAATTTCTTCAGCAACTAGCCATCCAGAACCATTGAGTTTGGGTATACTAGACCTGAGGAGAAGCGTGCCAAGTGCTTCAGGACATTTTACACCAAGTGCTTCAGGACGCTTTACACCAAGTGCTTCAGGACGTTTTACACTAGAGTCCGCTTCTCCCGAGACCGAATTTGAGTCACAAATCTGGACACCTCCATCAAGCCTGACGGATTCTGACGGAGCCATTCTGCAGACCATACTTATAATTAGTGGCAGCAAAGAGAACAGTATTGCAGACCATGTGGCCGACCTATTGACCTCTGTCAAGTGCAGCATCCGCGCCAAGAAGACCCTGTTGGCTGAGGCGGAAGTTTCTGAGGGTCAACTTGTAGTGGTACTACTAGAGGCAATAGATCCATTTCTAACGACATGCTCTAAGAGCGAGTGGGAAAAGGTTCGGCATATACTTTCTGACGCTGGTGGCGTTTTATGGGTTAGCTGTGGGGGTGCGGTCGAAGGCACGAATCCTCAACAGTCGCTAATCGTTGGCCTGACGAGCTGCCTGCGATCGGAAAATCAGTCTAGGGAGGTTGTCACTGTGGATCTCGAGCCGAATCACGGATCGGGGCTCGACGTAGGTAAGCAAATTCTGAGAGTGTTTGACCATGCATTCGGTCTATCCGTTCCGCGAACCTCTGCCTTGCTGGAATTTGAATACGCGATCCGCAATGGAGAGATTATGATTCCTCGGTTGATTAACAACACTCATGTCGATGAATATGTCAAAGACAGCGTGTCGACTTACCATCCTCGCAACGAACAGGGAATCAAATCAGGCCGTGCTTTGAGCCTCAAGATCCACGAACCTGGACTTCTTGACTCACTCTACTGGGCCGAATCTTCGCGGCATGGGCGGAGGGTTGGAGCAGAAGAAATTCGGGTAGAGTTGCAATACGTTTCTCTCAACTTCAAGGACATCATGACCGCTATGGGACAACTTGAAGGGTATACGGCTATGCTACTAGAAGGCAGCGGAAAGGTTGTCGAGGTTGGTGGAGCTCTCCGCGGTCAGTACGCTGTCGGTGATTTGGTCTACGCCATCGACATAGACGGCCTCGCAACAACAAGCGTCATTGACAAGTGGAATGTTCATCACATACCCAAGAAGCTATCGATGGAAGTCGTCACCGCCGTTTCTATTGCCTATGCAACGGCTTTGTATTCGCTGAGGAATGTTGCCAATCTCCAAGAGGGAGAGTCCATTTTGATTCATTCTGCAGCAGGAGCAGTTGGTCAAGCTGCTGTTACCTTGGCTCAATACCTCAAAGCAGGCAGGATATTCGTCACGGTGGGCAGCGCGGAGAAGAGAGCGCTATTGAGAGAACGCTTCCAGATTCCTGACGAGAACATATTCTCCAGCCGCGATCTCAACTTCAGCGATCAGATTCTTCGCAAGACAATGGGTCAGGGTGTCGATGTCGTTCTCAACTCACTCAGCGGTGAGGCTTTGCAAAAGAGCTGCTCTCTCCTTGCGCCATTCGGGCGGTTTGTTGAGATTGGTAAGAAAGATTTGATCTCCAACGCGAGGCTCGAAATGGGATATTTGGAAAGGAACGCTACATTTACTACTGTTGACTTGACGCTGCTTGCGAAGAAGAAGCCATCTGTCCACCATGAACTCTACCACACTATCTTTGATCTCATCAGTCAAGAGAAGATCAAAGTTCTGAGTCCTATAACAGTCAATGGTGTCTCAGAGCTCGAGAGTTCTTTTAGGTTGATGCAGGCTGGAAAACACATCGGGAAACTGCTGCTTAGGTTGGACCCTGAGATGACCATTTCTGTAAGTGCTAGTCTTGTACCCGTGTAGATAAACTTTTGCTGACTCCACTTTGCAGGTCCAACCTCAACAGCCGCAGGCTCCTAAGTTGAAAGGAGATTGCTCCTACTTGGTAGTGGGAGGAACGGGTGGCCTTGGTAGAGCTACTATCAAGCATATTGCTAGTCTCGGAGCTAAACGAATCATTACTTTGTCTCGATCTGGTACCGATAGTCTATCTATAAGAGAACTGGTAGAAGAAATGCGTGTTGTCGGGGTTAACGTTGTCGTATGTAAGGGCAGTGTTATGGACATTGTCACGATTGAGTCAATCAGAGAGCAGGCCAGAGAATTTCCGATTAGAGGTATTATTCAAGGAGCAATGGTGCTCCAGGTAAGTCTCAATCGTACTCCACACTAGATGAGATTATAACGGAAATAGGACTCTCGTGTGGACAATATGAGCTACGAGCAGTGGCGGGCAGCAATGGAACCGAAGGTTACGGGAACGATGAATTTGCACCAAGTGTTCCGAGATACTCTAGATTTCTTCATCCTCCTTTCGAGCGTTAGCGGAATCATAGGCTCGTATGCTCAGGGTAACTACTCCGCTGGAAACACTTTTCAAGATTCCCTCGCTCGCCATCGAGCATCGCTTGGCCTGCCAGCACGGTCCATCGATGTCGGCTTCGTGGAAGGAGAAGGCTACACAGCAGAGAACCAAGCTGCCGCGGAATTTGTTAGTCGCCAAGGACTGCGATCCTACAAGTTCAAGGAGTTTCTGGCCACAATTAATGAGGCGATACAGAATCCTTTGGCATTAGATCCTTCGGAGGCGCAGCTGCTCTGCGGTATCAGCAGAGCCGATCCGAGTTCTCGGGCCAAAGAAGCAGCACTTCAGCGTCCAGATCCCAAATTCTCGCACATGTGGACGAAAAACAACTACCAAGTATCTGCAAAGGCTGAATCGACACAGCTCAGTATCCAAGCAATGGTTGGATCAGCGACGACTGCGGATGAAGTCAAGCAGGCAACGCAACTAGCAATCAAGATGAAGCTTTCTCGCCTGCTTGCACTGCCAGAGGACGAGATAAGCACAGATCGGGCAGTGGCGAGCTATGGAATGGACTCACTCATTGCGGTGGAACTTCGCAACTGGATTTTGACGCAACTAGAGTCCCACGTCCAGATGTTCGAGTTGATGAGTTCGATAACTTTCGCCGAGCTGTCAAACATGGTTGCTAAAAGATCTCGGTTGGTGGCGGCTGGTCTTTTCAGTGAGGACAAATAGGTTATAACATTGTATTCTGATAAATTACAGACGTTTCGTTAATATGCTTTGCCTAGTAGTTATAATGCAATATTTAAATCTTCGTAGAGTGGAAGCCTTGATTTGCCAACTGTGTGGCAAATCAATGCTAAATAGAGCTACCAAATTGCATGCTTTAGAGCCAGCTGCATCCACAACAGTCAAGGCTGCCATTAGCTCATCTATAGCTTGGATCTGTGTTTTCGTCGGGCGGGATGGCATCCCTCGCTAGCACTTGGTCTATCTTAACCTGTGTGAAATGCCCGCCCTCACAATGCATGCACTGTGTAGTAGTAGTACATAGGAGCCGCTTCATTGTTGGGGTGGGGTGTTATAGAGATAGATAGTAGAGACATATTGTGAGATTTAGGTTGTAGACTTATCGTATAATGTGTAGTAAGTTTTTATAAAGGGGAAGAACTTTAGGGGAAGTCTAGTCTAGGGGATAAAATCGTTCTACATCTACTGTCTACAATACTACGCCATCCACTAGAATGTGGGTGGGGAGGGGCGGGGTTTCACTACTTTTCTCTCTATCGCCATCTCTACCCTTTAACTGATAATATGAACCCAAGACCTCAAGCCCTATAAGTCTTTCTAATCAGAATACACCTTACTCGACCCCCTCAGAGCAGGAATGCGGTACCGCATCAACATCGGCAATGCATCAAGACTAATCTTCGAAACAGAAACTTCATCGCCGTCAATATACATGATCTTGAATATAGTCCCAATCATAACAGCAATCTGTACTGCCTCCCAATTTGCCTCCAAAGAATTACGGATTTCAGTTAGCGTGCCCTGAAGAAGTCCAGCCCAAAACCCGCGATCGACGGCCTCAAACTCGGGACGCTGGCGGAAGACTTTGTCGATGATCTCTCCAGCCAAGTACTGGATACAGTAACACGCAACACCAAATGGCTGGGGAGGAGGTGATAGTTCCCAGTCGACAATCCCAGTGATTTCGGCACTTTCATCAACAAGAACATTTATCTCGTTTATATCGAGGTGCCCAAAGAACAAAGGGAGGTTTTTCAAAGCCGGAGCCCCCTCGATCAACTTGGAAATGAATGCAGAGAATGGCTTGACATCATCTCTTTCGTGTGCGAGAGCTTGAATTTTGCGTAGGTTGGGAATGATAACAGCGTCGACTACCTCGCCGCTATCGCCTTCAACAAAACATCGGGTAAAGACACGACCTAGGGACTTGGAACAAGTGGCGCCGATGATTGGCACTAAATCCCCGAGGAGTTTGCGAGCACCGATGAAGGGCTCAGTGTCTAGAGCTTCGATTCTGAATTGAATTATAACAGTCCTACCGTCTTGGAGAGAGACCTCTAGTGTTTTACTGAAACATCCTTGGGTAGTCGTGAGTTGAGCTGATGTAGCTTGATCCGGAGGTGTTGCAATGCAAGCTCTTGTGCCTTGTTGATTTGCTTTTCTGCACTGTTTAGTGTTGTGGGAAATTGGGAGTCTGACATGATTTTGCGAATAGTACTCTATGATAATTGAGTGTATATAATTATAAATATACCAGGGTGGGACAGAAGTTGTGACGATTTGGATGGGTATTATCACTGAGTAAACAAACAATGTCATTAGGCTTACCCGTCGTTGTTGGACTTAGCCCGCCCTCAGCCTACCCTATATTATATCTGTTAGGCCGAAAAACTTGATAGACAGTTTTCCAAACCACAAACTCTTTGTGTGGAATGAGATGGTCTTCTTTTGAGAATACACAACTGAAGAGTAAGGGTTCAACCTAATTCTCTCTCAATCAGGTTATCAACTTTGTGGCTAGCCACCATGGGGTAGACCGTAGATAGATCAAACAGATTGCATAAACAATCCGTTTGTAAATTAGATGTCCATTTGATAATAGCTCATAATCAGTAGGAGTAAAGTGATTATCGGGATATCATGCCCCTATTTCCGGAAACCTCGATCTGCCACTTACACCTGTCTCCCGGCCCTCTCTATCGCCACGCAGAAAGCGGCTTCATTCCCATCTCTGTGATAAGTTATCTTACTTCCCAGATGTTGGATGTTGGATATTATTAGATACTAGATGATGTCAACTGCGATGCGTGAGACGGGTACTAGTCTGGTGTTGGAACCCAGATGATACACCACGCAGCCCAGCAATGCGTTGGAATCCGGAGCCGGACACGGGAACGAAGATCCCCTATGGATCGGACCGGTGGTGTTAGTTCCCCTCCCTCCCCAGCGGATGCAGAGTGGCGGTGGCAATGGTGGCGACGGCTTTTGTTTACGTTTGTAATGGGGAGAGCGGCTGGTATCACCGACGTAAAGGCGCGAGGAGAGCAAGGAGGAGAGGGATTCCTTGTATTCGTGCCTCGACGATGTGTGGGTGTTGGGTATTCGGTATCCGGAAGGGAGATGAAGGGTACAGGCATGGGATTTGGGATGAGGCTGCGTGCATACATATCTTGGATCCCGATGCGGCTGATGGGTGATAGGTGATGTATTTTTGGACAGCTGATGGGGATATGGGAGTTGGGATTTGGAATCTGGGGTTTCCTCCGAGGTCATGTCTCCTACTGCAACTCAGCCTCCGCCTCCGAATATGTGGATGCTGGCTGATGTCCTATTTCCAGCAAAATAGACAGCGTAGGATCCTGGAGTTCTGCGAGTATTGTCACTTATCTACGCTGAAGCCAACTGCTAGGCTGTGCGTCAGCGTTTGTATTACACATCCATATCCCGAGCACATGGTCACTGGCCGCCACAGACATATTTCTAGGCATCGAATTGGCTTTAGGACGGGTGGTATTCAATAGGAATTTACAGAGCCCGCCAACGAGCTGAAGGTGTCCTCACATCCTAGGATGGGGCAAGGTATGTACATATGTAATGGTAAGAAGTGAGAGAGTGTGGGTGGGTGGCGCCTGCGTTGTGTGTTTGCTCCAATCCAACAAGCGGCAAGGGAGGGAGCGACTGCCGCTGTGACGCAAGGGGCCGTTTCGTGCATGTTGAATGCATCATCGTGTTGGTGGCGCGGAGGATAAAGGTTGGAAGGATTTTTGCGAGAGTAGTATAGGCTGGAAGCATGCAATGGAAGAAGTAAGTAGTAATGGGAGGTATATATAGGGGGTGGGGGGTTAGAGGGCTGGAGGGTGAAAATGAGAAAGAACAAGGGTCCAATATAGAATATAAATAGCAAGGAAGAAGAAATGAATGAGGGATACAGGGAGGGATTTAGGAGTATTGTAGTGCTTGTGCTGCGCGAAATTCCAAGAAAGGGCTGTCACAACAGCTGGTGCTTTCAGTAATTTTCATTAGAGTTAATGCACGCAGTCACTTAGAGTTGTCAGTTACTCACGAGTTTAGCCGGAGACATAAATTCTGTTAGCTTAAATTAGTGGAATATCAATCTTCAGCCTAATCAGTTCTGTGTCACGACCTTTGCACAGCACAAGTACTATTTGGTACTAAAGGAATGGAAAAGGGGGGCTCGGCATGGGATGTGAGAGTACCATGGTTGACGTGCGTCAACCAACCGCCTCGCTCTTACCTAGACATCCCAATTGAGGCACAACACCGAGCCTGACACCCTATCCAGAGCAACTCCCAACAACACGAACAAAAGTGATCCCAAAATAACTCGATACCACATCTTATCATTATCCACGATCTCACGATACTCCTATCGCCATCTTATCGCCCTCCGATCTCGCCGTTTGTTCCTAGCCGCCCGATACCACTCCGGGATCTTTTTCCAGACCCCCCGATCGCACACCCCGAGATCTAATCCCCTAGATCGGCGGAATACTACACTCCACGCGCCAGCCCGGCCATGCACTATTTGCGATCGCGCGAGTGGGCGGGCGGCTCGTGTCGCATCTCATCGTCAGCGGTCCATCGCGCGGACCGGTATGTCATCTCACCCGCACATCTCACTGCATCTCATCTCACTTCGTCAACGGCCATCTCTCACCTAATGCGGATGATGCACAGTACACATTCTTTACCCACATTACTGCAGATTCTCATGTTGAGCGGCGCGGTGAATGCTGTTGGTGTGAAGGAGTGATGCGCATCAGAAGGAGACTGGCGCCATGAGTGACGGGTGATGGTGGGTGACGGATGGTGGGGGCTTGCATGGGTGGGGGCGCGCGGCTGGGAGGGCGGTTGGAGGTGAGGATGAGATGGATGATGGGGGTTAGGAAATTTTTAAAAGTGGATGGGAGGAATGGGGGTACTCTTGGGAGTCACGAGATGTTTTCCCTATTACCTGGCTTTGATATACGATAACTGAGAGCTCTGGAGGGGGGGAGGGGTTCATCAGCTTCTGGTGGTGTTCTCAAATCGCTCACCCTCATACATATGACCACAGCGGCTCCCTGCCTGCAAGCCATCATATTATTTATTTATAGCCGCCGGTTGTGAGCCCCAAAATAAGCCACGCTATGTCGTTTCCAGGCCATCCCTTGTTTGGGGAATTCGCCGTTATGCCGGCTGTTATGTACCCCCCATTGTCTCCTCGGACGCTCGGGCGGCACGGATAGGTAAATGTACGTGGATTGCCCGGTACAGGCTCGGTACATCACTGCCTATGCGGTGTCCCGTGGGATGCCTAGATGGGACTAGGGAGACAATGGGCAGGCACGACATATAGGAGATGGAAAGGGGCAAATTCTCCTTGTGCTCAGGCATGGCGACTGAGTATAGGCAATAGGGGTAGCAACTCTACCTGTACTTTGGGTGCGCTGTACGAGCAAAGTACGAGGACAGATGGCAGGTTTGTTGGAGTACACCACATTCCCAGTGTTTTGCAAGTTGGAAAAGAGAGAGGGTGTGGTGCCATAGACAGGAGAGCACCACCGCGAAGCGTTACCGACCAGGACTACGATCCTTCACCGGGGCTCACCCTGCGTTGATCTTCGAGCACAGTCCGATATCACAATGGTGGCGCAAAGCTCCCTCCGGAAACCTCGAGCACCCCCGCGGCGTCTGACGGAGATGGCATAGCAACCAACTGTACTTCACGTGAGGAATGGAATAAGCAAGGAAGCGATATGGAAGGAATGAGGCGAGGAAGTGTCGTTGCTCCCTCGTGGCGAGGATGGGCGACAAATGATAATGATTTCTCTACGATGATGGCGTCTTGGTCACCGCCTCAACCACCGTCACCGTCTCAGTCTGTGACAGTTGTCTCCACATCTGTTTCTCATCAATACTCGAATCCTGCCGATTGCACCAGCGGTGACGGCGATGTGATGCGCCTGGTTGTGGTGCGTGACGACAAAAAGTGTGACGGTATGTGATGAGACGACTCTCTCGAGTGTGATGGGATGGAGAGGGAAGGGATGAGAAGGAGAAGTACACCAGCCATGCCATACAGCAGCGTACATCAAAGTACATCGCCCTCTCATCCTTGTCGGGTCCCCTCCCTCGTCCCCTCCCGTACCCCACTCCCCGCACCCTCACCAACCAGCGCACAGCTGTTGGCGCCTTGCCAGCCCCCCCTTGCTATCGCTGCCCCTCCCATAGGGTCTACTGTTTAAATCGCAGCGGAAAATGCAAAAATGCTAAAAACGAATTATTTCATTGGCTAATAGATGTGCTATTTCTCGACAGAGGTGCTTTGGCGATGAGAACCCAGAGCGGGGCGGGAGCTGCAGTTCCCGCCCCCCGCTGCACCCCCGCTGAACTCTCCGTCCCCTGCAGGGCGAGCTGGGGTTTGAGCCTGTCGTGTGTGCGCCAAGAGCGCCAAGGGATACCTGGTTAAGAGGCAGTTGACGAATGAAGATGCTGAAGGACCTGCAAAGAGAGATACGCTAGAGATGTTATGGATTGCTATGGCTCGCTATGGTTGGGAATGGCTGGGAATGGCTAGTTGTGAGCTCGAGAACGAACGTCACCTCTATCATATAACCAATCAGTGCCTGTATATGCCAATTCGCACCCAGCCTCACCTTGGTTCGTCTGAACCTTGATATTCACCCTCACTGGCTGCCCAACGGAGTAGTCAGGGTATACTCAGACCAGACAGGCCAGGTCAAACATGCCAAACTATCTAAGCTAGTCAGAGCCACCAACAGAAAGCCATTCCAACAGTGCAAAGCCTCCGTGAGGATGTCGAATTACCGATGAAAGCCATCACAGCCAGTGGTGAGGACTATATGCTCTCTGATCTTTATTTAGAGCATCACGCTGCGAGGTCATGTTGCCTGCATTGCCACAAGTGGTATGCTCCGGCTCTACTTACCGTGCGCAAGACGAGGTCGATACCAACAGTGACTACTGTACCCTACTGTATAGTCTATATTGTGCTGGAATATAATGCATACTCGACTATCACTGGGTCGCACAGTGCACAGGAGGTAATCTATGTGAGGAATCGCCCACGGGGTGGCGGATATACGCCAGATGCTGTCCACAGGGGCTGGTACATAGTGTCTAAGGCGCTGTGTAGACCTGTCACTCACTTCCAAAAACACAATGAACAACCCCCCGCCCCCTATTTCTCTCGTGCAACACCACAAAGATTGCTGGTTGAAGGCATGAGCAAATTCTGCTGCTCCCCCCTGGCCTGGCTTAGTCCATCATCACACAAATATTGACGCCTCAACATGCCATTACATGCACCATCTAGGGTATAGCTGGCCATACTGGGAAAAATATTGAGAGGAGGGGTGTAGGTACTTCGAGGTACACGCCCTCGCATACCCCCCATGCTCCCCCCACCCTTGTCACTTATGCGGATGCGGTCCGGCTCATCTCTATCGACGAGTAGCAGCCCGCTGTGGGTGCGTGCTCCCTGTATGCCTGTCTATCGCATCGATGAGCTTGCCACTAACAGCACAGAGCACACTCCTGTAGCCGCTCTGCTCAGACCGCGATGTCGAGAGTGTCCGTTGCGACGAGCCACTCGCTCCGTCGTCAGCGACCGGCGTCCTAATATCCCCCAGCAAGCCATAACGTGGAGTGCTCCAGCCAGTACCGTACCATACGAGATCTACGATTTGCTCCGACTCGCGAGAAGCGCCCTGCTTTGGGCAACCGCAATCTAACCAGCCACCGAAGTGGGAGGCACATCCCGGCCGCACACTGGTCGTGTCCCGCCGTTGGCTCTTAGTGGCTGCTGCGGCGACGGCTTTCTCATTCTTGGGCTCTTCAACGTTCTGCGATTCTCGCAAGACTCAACGGCACAGAAACAACAACTCTTCACCACTCTCCCAACACCTCTTTTACCACGCAGACGACGCTCTGCAACGCTTTAATCTACCAACTATCTCTATCTACAGCCAGCGCATGAGTCTGAAGACTGGCAATAACTCCATGTGACGGCTGACAGAGGCGGGCGACCACATCTAGAGCCCTGTCACTGCAGCATAAGTCGCACAACAAGCGAGGCGGCCAGTAGACCGGGCACCACCGTGAGTTTCCTCCTCCTCCTCGCCGCTTCCTCGCCATCCCCAGCGACAGCGACCTCTACAAACCTCCCAGTGTCGGCCCTCACCACCCCACCCCGCCGCACCGGCTAACCCGCCCTCAAAGACTAGCCCGCACGCCTTCGCCGTCGCCATGTCCTCCGGCGGGCAGCTCGCGCGCAACCGAGCGCTGTCGCTCGGCTCAGGGCGCTCCTCCAAGGGCGGTCGCGCGGCCTCCATGGCCGACTTCAGCATGCCGGACTCGAAGCTGGCGCGCGACTTTGAGCCCAGTGACGCCACCGCCTCCATGTTCCTGTATGCGCAGGGGAACACCGTAGTGTGCGCACATCACGATACACTGACCATTGAGCGCCGATTCTCGAGACATAAGGAGGAGGTTTTGATATTGGCGGTGGATAATGTGTCAGAGAGGGGAGCAGGGAGGCTGGTTCTAAGTTATGATGCTGGGCAAACGGCCATTGTGTGGGATCTGATGACGGGCGACGAGGTGGCGAGATTTGCGTCGTACAATTCGCTGTCTGTGGCCGCGTGGATGCGGAATGGGAATGTGGCATTTGGTGGGTTCCTTTATTCGTCTTTGGGACGATTGTGCTAATACGAGGGCAGGAAATGCGCAAGGAAATGTGATATTATTCGAACCGTCGACGTCGGAACATATCTCGGCGAGGACGATAGACCAAGTTCCAATTACTGCGCTTGCACCATCAGCGGATTGTCGGACATATGCCATTGGGTTTGTAGCCCGGATCGATTTGGAGGACAATGGCTAATTTTTACAGTTATCAAAATGGAAGCTTATTGATTGCTTCCCTGCAACCGCGATTTACTATACTACATAACTTAACTACTTCTAGAGCACCGTCTCCAATTGTCACACTCGCATGGCACGCCTCTTCCTCACGGCAGAAGTCGGACATGCTGGCGACACAGACGCACGATGGTGATTTGCGCGTCTGGAGCATCGCGAAGTCCCCATCAAGTAATGACTCCGCCAAGGTGGTCCGCGTGCTCAAGAGGAGCGAGAATTTCATACCAGGCCCGAATTGGCTGGCCTGGTCTAAGAACGGCCGCATTATCCAGTATTCGGAGGGGTAAGCATAGCAATTTTTCTCTGAATCACATACCTGTATGCGCGCGCTAAAGACGAGTTTGCTGACTTATGAAACAATAGAGAGACATCGTCATGGGATGTGAGGACGAAGAACGTCACATATGAGACTGTACCGACCCTAGAGCATGTCAAGGGTATTGCCATCTACGGACCAGGGGCTACCCTTTTCACCCTTGGACGGAGCAACACGGCGCAGCAGTTCGACCTTAACTCACCCCCTGTGCTGGTAGCCAATGTCCAGCATCCGGCAAATCTCCTACCCCCTTCCCCACCTGTTTCTATCGAGGAGCAGCAAAAGGGCATAGTGGCGAGCTCCAGCTCCCTGTCGGAGATCCCAATCAATGTTGATGTCTCTGAGAGCGACGAGGATCACATGTCTCCACTGGCAAGGATAGCAAGGGAGATGGACAAGCTTGAGGAGCGACAGCAGTATGGTCCTGACCGGAGCGGAACCCTGAGCCCGGCATCGAGTGCCGCATCGTCGACGTCACGATCCTCGGCAGGTTCCCGACCAGTCCGTCGACACGGCGGCTCCGTCCTCTCCAAGGGCCTCAGCGACCACACCCTCATGTCACCCGGGTCCTCGCTACACTCCCGCGAACCCTCCATCCTCTCGAGCCGCGACAGCTACTCCGTCAGCAGCTTAAGCTCCTCGCAAATGTCCGGCCGCTCTCGCCCACGCGCTTCGCGCCTGCGCCAGGAGGTCCTCCGCAGCCCGGAAGACAAGATCGTCGTCGACCTATTCAAGTTCACCAAGAGCCGGCTGAGCGATATCCCTTACGCGCACCCGCAGGTGCCCCAGAACAAGGGCATGTCTCACCACGAGCTACGGCGCCAAATGCTCAATACCATCTTTGGGTGGAACGGAGAGGCGGATGATCTCGTTCGCGACGAGCTGAGTCGCCATCCGATGGGTTCGCCTAATCGGCTGCTGCTGACGAAGTGGTTGGGTGATATTGATACGGATATCATGGCCACTAGCTCCGAGTCAATGACGGCGAGTGATTGGATGTTGCTTGCTCTCAGTGGGATTGGCGGACAAACATCGCAGCAGAAGGTTGCCCGAGCTTACGTTCAGCGGCTACTCGAGAAAGGGGATGTGCACACGGCTGCGACGATCATGATCGGTATGGGTGACCAGAATGATGCCATTGAGATATACGTCTCACATAAGTGCTATATGGAGGCGCTCATTCTAACGTGCATTGTATACCCCGCTGATTGGGGTCGTCAGACTCAGTTACTCCGGAAATGGGGAGAGTGGGCTGTCCAGCATAGTCAGCAGCAGCTCGCCATCAGATGTTTCTCGTGTACTGAAGAGTCTCCCTCGGAATCGGCGTATGCGTCACCCAACGCACAATCCCTCACATTCTCACCGCTCTCGTCAAGTATCCCTGAGATGTTGAGCCCGCCGCTTTCACCACCGGGTGTAGTTCCGCGCGGCCCACAGCGCAATATGGCCAAGACAGCTGCGTTAAAGCTTGTAACAACATTTGGGGACAAGGGGTCGACCAAGGCCAAGTTCTTTGGAGGGGAGGAAGAGAAGACACCAATGGGCAACGTTGGGACTCCAATCGCAGAGTCAGCTCTATCGCCTAGCGGGGATGCATCAACAGCATTCCTCCGCCCTGGGCAGCGCAGCGTCCTCAATACCCCAGCTTCAGCGCGAACAGCCACACCCGGTGGATACCATAGGAATCGCCTGCCATCCATCGGCGAGACACCCACAGACGTAACACCCATCATTAAGATGCCCACGGTCACCATGCCCACCCCTCGCGACCAAACTGCCAACGATGCCATCGCCTACGCGCACGCCCGCAAGTCCTCCCAACCCGAGACTATCCAGCTCAGTGCTGCGATCTATCAGCCTACCTCGCGCGCCGCCACTGCGAGTCCTATGATGCAGCGCACGGTGCGCACCGCGAATCCACTCCCATCGCCCTCCCCGGACAGCTTCACGGAGATAAAGCAAGAGAGCCGCGCTCGCAACGGGTCGAGGGGTCGCAAACCGGATGGATTGCAGATTCAGTGGCCGCCGATGGAGTCGATTATCACGGGAGATTACATGACAGCGCCTGAGTTATCGGCACCAAGTAGACGTGCGACGCCGTCGACGAAGTCGGTTACAGGATCGGTGAGCTCGGCAGGTGCATCGTCGCGCAGCTACAGGAGCCATAGCAAGGCTGGAGACGCCAGCCCGATGACAGGCCGCAGCTTGGATCCGTTCATTAGCAGCTTGGATGCCGCGACTCACTATGCTAAGCAGAAGGCCAAGCAGGAGCGCCAGGCGAGCCGTGACAAGAAGTCCCGTGGCCGTAGCAGTAGTGCTACACGCAAGGGGCGCGAAGCCTCGCTCGAGCGCGGAAGGAGCGGAGTGCGTTACATCAAGCCAGCCAAGCGTTCGCCAACCTCACCAGTGCCGATGTCACCTGAGGATCTGCGCGATCTAGGCGCTGTCGGTTTTGGCGATGAGCCAGACTCCTACTCCACGGCATCCAGCAGGCACAAAGGCCGCGATGGTAGTCAGGCCACCGCACGCCCGGGATCTAAAGCCTCCAGCCGCATCCGCAGGATGTCTCCCGAGCCGCTCAAGTTCTCTGATAGTCGCCCGGGAAGCAGGCTTGCAAACAGACAGGCGAGCCGGCGTACAAGCCCTGATGCTAGCCTAACTGGGCGGGATGGCCGGGGAAGGAGTAAGGCTCGCGATGGGTCGTTGATGAGGTCCCCCTCGTCGCCCCTGCCGATGTCCTCGGAGGCTGCGAAGTACCGCCGCGATGAAGATGACATCGATGATACCAGGTCGGCATTCTCGAATAAAGAGCGTCAACGCTCTCGCCAGCGTAGTGCATCGCGCAAACGCGAGCGTGCGTCGAGTCGTCAGCCATCGCCGGAAACGAGACGCAGGGATAGATCGTCGAGCCGCCATACGAATGGGCGGAGCAGCACGAAGCCTGAGGATGACCAGCGCCGTAGGCTTCGCAGCGTATCACACGCACGCGCCTCGTCGGATATGAAAGTAGGCGACCTGTCACAAATGAAAACGGATCGTCAGCTCAAGAAAGAGGCCGCGGCGCGAGAACTAGAAGAGCGACGCCGCTCCCTAGCTCGCCGACCCTCCGCACCGCCCATCTTGCACCCGCAGCAGCTATCCCCGCCTCTGCCGCGACCAAACTCGCGATCCGAGGTCCTGCGCAGCTCGACGTACCCGTCACCCCGTGATCTCCCCCCTCGCAGCCAAACCGTTGACCCGGAGACACAGCGAGGGTCGCCGCACGGATCTCCATACTTGCATAGCCACAGCCGCTCGAAGTCTACTGTGCACCAGTCACCGACATCCGTCGCGATCGGGCTACCCGCCACACCGAAGGCGATGCAGCACCCGAAATTCGACCCAGAAGGGAAGGACATTCCAGACGTCCCCCAGATTCCCGAGAGCTATTCGCCCATCCCACAATTCGAAATGGGTAGTCTCAATGCCATGGCCTACGCTCCTACTGAAGACTTTGCGCCCCTTCCACAAACAACATTCACCCCTCTTCCAAAGACTACCTACCAAGCTGCTCCTCGCCATGTCCCCCCACGCAGCATGTCTGCCCCTATTCCCGAGGAGCCCATTTCCCCGCGCGCCCTCCCCTCAGCACTCCCCACTCACCCCGCTTTCCACGCTGCTCTACCCCCCTCAGCACGCCGCAACAACTCCTCCTCGCAAGACTACGGTACGTCCCAGGCCCCGGCCACCCGCAAGGTGAACCCAAGCACTGAGATCGCGCCTGGGACACTCGGGTACGGCACCTATGGCATGGGCGGTATTGACGCCGCATTGCACTCCGGCTCGGGGTCTAATAATAACATGATCCCACCGCCGCCGCCACCACCCCCCGCGCCGCCTCTCCTCAGGGAGTTGATGCACCTTGCCCAACCCCCTCCCCCTCCACCAGCACCGCTATATCGCTATGGCGCACCCGCGGATACGAACTCTCTTGTTTCTGGAGTTAGCCTAACGAGTTCGGGAAGTGGAGTTATTGAGATAGTGATGGACGATGAGGAGGGCTCGCCACAGCACTCGCCGAAGCACATCCCTCACTCCCAGCAGGTTCCGCCTCCACCGCCGCCGCCGCCTGCTCCTCCAGCAGCAGCACCGATACAGCAAGTCCCCCAGCCTGGAGGCCCACCAGTATCCATGATGCGCCACTCCGTAGCTCAGTCCCTTGATGCTCCCGCACGCGGCCATAACCGCGGCAGATCGGGAAATGATAACTCTCTTAGCGGCCGCATCCGCAGCGCTACCGAGCGAATGCGCAGCGGATCTCGCGGCAGGAATGGCGCGAGTGAGAGAAATGGGAGGACTATGAGTCCGCCGATGGAGGTGAGTCCGTATGAGAGTCTGCAGCCGCAGGCATGGGAGGGTCCTGGGGGCGGACAGGGAAGGAAGATGAGCTTGGGTGCGCAGGGAGGGGAGAGGAAGATGAGCAATGGTGGGCTACAAGGGGAGAGGCAGGTGGAGAGGCACCCGAGGGAGGTCGCGAGTATGATGGAGGGAGGGATGATTTAGGTGTGAGGTGCAAATGAGCCGTCGCGCAACGACCGCATCTCCGTCTGTCCGCCAAACAGTTTCTGATTTTTATCCGCGCCGCATATCTGGACCGATCATATCATTCGTACATACTTATTCTCAGCGAGCGACGGGTTATTTTTTGATACCTTTTTTTCTTTACCCACCCCAGCCTTTGAGCACATGGGGTGACGGGACGACATTTATGACATATACCTTCTTGGAGCTAGAGAGTTTAGAAGAGCGGGTGGGTTGGTGATTGTACTTTTTTTTGATTGAGCGAAATGATGGAAATCGATGGACAAAAGCACGCGCGAGTTTCAAGGACGAGGCCAAGCAAAGTAGCCATGGGTTGGGTTGGATGGGACGGGAAGGGATGGGAAATGGGGGAATTTATATATCGGTACAGGTGACTGCCTCACGGCAAAGAAGACTTCTTCTGGGGGGTGTTTACAGTTGGGGCTTTTCTTTGCTGGTGGATGATGGGATTTTTTGGGGGTGGGATTGGGGGAGTACAGTAGCGTAGTGTGATTAGTTGCTAATTTAAGGCGTTGTTTTCTTGTGAATTGCTTCGCTGGATACTGAGATGGAGATGTGTTGGCGTAGTGTCAGGACGGTTAGCATTTGATTATGGCATTATATGCCCAAGTGCGACTAAACGTATGAAACGGTCCTTCAGAGACTACCTACAATGTCCCCAATTGTCGGACAGTAAAGATGTGCTTGCTTACTCTGGTGATGGCATGGCGGGCTGAGGCCATTTTTGGTGCCCTTACCGCAGCACCAGACCCAGCGAGATCTTCTCTCATGATGAAAGCTCCAGTGGAGTTTATCGTCACTAGTAGTCTGAAGACCGGGGTGGTCGCGAAGAACATCTCTGCTATACCTTAGAGATTGCGGCGCAGCGGCAGATGGGAGGAGCCGCGGCGAGGCAGGCGTGGCAGCGGGGTAGGGTTGGTAGTAGTAAGAAGTAATGGTGAGAACAGTGCAGCGGCGGTATCAGGAAGGGCCTCTGGGAATCTAGATTCCACATTCGCATTTGCCAGGAGCCAGGGGGACTGAAGGGGTGGGTTGGCCGTAATGCGAGTGATGCTGGAAGGAAGAGTCTTGGGAGATGTAAAACTGGTTTTGCGTCACTGTAAAAATAATTATGTAGCTGAGATACTCAAGTCGTCATCTTCTTTCTCGTGCTCAACTTCGTCAAAGCCTATGCCACCTTAAAATGAATAATTCAAGAAGCACCAGTTCTCCGGCACTACAAGCATGCTTAACCAGAATAGTCACCCTCACCCCCACCAAAATTTACGAGGCACAGTGAGAAAAGCATCGGCATTGAGCACTAAAACCGTATCCTATATTACTTCGATAAGCATATCTAGAAGTTTCCCAAACCCACAGCAACATTTTCGTTTGTTAATTTTATGATAGCCGTCGTTACTAGCAATTGCCCTCATGGATGATGTGATAGCGCCACGTGGGGTGGGGTGCTGTCACTAATCTCCACCAATCAGCAAAGCCAAGACTCAGAAACGGAACGGCAACGACAAGCGATGGAGAGGTAAAACCCAGACTTCTCGACGCCAGATGAGGCAAAAGTCTTTGATTATATTGATAGCCTCAATATGTCGCCGTCAATTCTGCTGACGCTGCGGAAGGCCGGTCAGCATCTCGGTGTTGACTCATCAAAGATGGCAAGCCCGGTGCGCGAAATGCTGCTCCGGAACTGGTATCTGGGGTTCACGTGTTTTGGAGGCCCAGCAGTCCATTTTCAAATCGTGGGTATTCGACTATCGAATTTAGATAGACTGAGCTGATGAGTTTATAGTTTCGAGATTTATTCGTGGAAAAGCACCAATGGATTGATGACCAGATGGTGAGTCGCCTCCTCGAAACCACCACCCCTTTTCATCAGCTGACTTGACTCTCTCGCAGTATAAGGAGATGTTTTCGCTGTGTCAGGCTCTGCCGGGGCCGGGAAGCACGAAAATGATTTTTGCCATAAACCTGATCCATGGTGGCTTTATCGCGGGCATTCTCTCATTCTTCGTCTGGAGGTATGCATGCACGGTGGGTGTAGTTGCCGAAGAGCAAAGCTAACATGCTCCAGTCTTCCTGGTGCCATTGCTGCGTATGGCCTCGCCATTGGCGTGAGCAAGATTAATGACACTCTTCCTGCACCAGCCTACGCGCTTCTTTCTGGTTTGAACGCCGCCACTGTTGGGATCATTGCCCTTGCAGCCGTACAGCTATCCCAGAAGGCCATCACAGATAAACTAACGAGGATATTGGTGTTCATTGGCGGATGTGCTGGGATGTTATATAATGCGCTCTGGTACTTCCCGGTGTTGATGATTGTGGGGGGTTGTGCGACTATTTTCTGGGATTATAGATGGGGACACAACGTTGTCAAGGCTGTCAAAGCAGGTGTTTTTGGCCCACGGGATCAGTCGAACGTTGGCAATGAGGAACAGCAAGTCAGCGACCAAGTGGAGTTACAGGATGTCTCCCAGTCCAGGCATGGCTCGATCAAGGATTCCACAACATTGCGGAGAGCAGCTGGAACAGCGTCTCTCGCGGGATCGTCAACGGAGAACGCCCAAAACCAACCCTCAGAAGACAGCAGTGAGCGCGTTGTCCCCGCGAACCTCGAATTCCGCATCTTCTCCTGGAAACTCGGCGCTCTCATCATCGCCCTCTTCTTCGCCACCTTCATCACCGTCATGGTCCTCCGTGGCACACTCAACTCCCCTCCCATCGGTTTCAGCCTCTTCTCCAACCTCTACCTTGCTGGTACCATCATTTTCGGTGGCGGTCCCGTCGTTATTCCCCTCCTTCGCGAGTACGTCGTCGCCGAGTCCTGGGTGTCACCGCGTGACTTCCTTCTCGGTCTCGCCATCTGCCAAGCCTTCCCCGGGCCCAACTTCAATTTTGCGGTCTACCTCGGTGCCCTGGCGGTGGCGTCGCACCTGAACCCCGCTGCTGGAGCCGTTGCGGGGTATATTGCTATCTATACCCCTGGCATCGTGCTGCATACAGGCACCATGGGACTATGGAAGGAGTTGCGTGGGTATCGGTGGTTTACGTCTGGGCTGAGGGGTGTGAATGCCGCGGCGGTGGGGTTGATTTATACGGCTGTTTACAGGTTGTGGGAGCAGGGATTTTTGAGTGAGAAGTTTACATCTGGGTCGTCTCTGGGGTTGGATCCGTGGTGGGTGGTTGTTACGGCAACATCGTTTGTGAGTGGGAGGTGGTTTAATGTGCCACCTCCGGTGGCTATTATCTTGGGAGGGGTTATGGGGATGGTTTGGTACGGGGTGGTCTCTGCGTAGAGGGTTTTGATTGATGGGTATGTAATCCCTGGCTACAGGTTGCTGTTCAGATATGGGAGGATTTATCAGAAAGAAGAAATATTAGAGTATTCCGAAAGCACTACTTTTTACAAGGGAACCAAGAATCGGATAATGGGTTTTTGGGGACCGAAGGCGTCCATAATCACTGCCTGGGTATTTAATCCGTCATCGAGATATGGGGGTTCTTGATTGTTGGTCTGTCGCTGCTCGAGAGGCTAGGAACTTCCTGCATTGTGTACGGTAAAGATAATATCCTGTCTGTCTACCTGTGAGCCAACTGGAGCTTTACTGAACATATACTGTAGAATAACTTTCGTAGGTACTGTCACCGGTAAGTGACTCTATCACCGCCGTAGAATGCTGTCACCACCGAGTAACCCTGTTGTCGACTAAACCCTGTCATCGAGTGACTTTCTCACCAAGTGATCCGGCCGGAGTTGTTTTGTAATAGAGTAACTGCCGCTAGGGTCGATCGTGCAAGTCGATGACAGTATCCACACACCACCACCGCGAGTAAATTACCCAATCCAGATGTTTTTTTGGTTGTTAACTTTCTAATCTCTCTTCGAGAGAATCACTATATTTATGGTAGGAAAAAATAAAGTCTACTCTGATGCATATAAAAAAGGAAGAGAATCAAATATAGTAGCTATCAAAGTTTAAAGTAAATCTCATCTCCAGTTGTAGAATATGACATCCACATCTTCTCACGACCCTCCAAAGTGCTCATCTCATCGTTGCCTTTCGAATGATATGAATATGAGAACCATTGCAAGAAGGATGTAAAGAGTAGATCGCTCCTATCTTCTATATAAACCAGTCTAGTGGTCGTATAATCAAAATAGGCACTTTGGCGGAGTGGTTAACGCGATGCCCTGCTATCTACATCACGTGGAAGTCAGGCATTTCCTTCGGGAGCGAGTGTTCGAATCACTCAGGTGTCGTATTTTTTGTATTTTTTTTGACCTTTGGTAAGGATACGTAATTATGTAGATAACTCTCTTACTGTATCTTTGACAGATGGGTGATCGCCTGGGGCTTGTGGTTGAGGTGTTGTCTTTGGGATGGCACATGTGGGTGGGTTGTATGCAGGCCTGTTCAGATATCAGCAACTCCACAACCGCGACCGTACTGCATCTACTGATAACGGTAAACTCCTTTTATTATATTCCAATATCTAAATAATTAACAGAGAAAATCAATCATTTAATAATTATTTTGTTACATACTCCTTTCTAAATATTGAGGCTGTTGCTTAAGTGAGTGATTCCCACGCCGTCTTACATGCGGGGTTAGGCTCCCACCACCACATCTGTTATAAGTGAGGCTGATGGAGGTTTCTAACGCCATATCTTTCTGACACAATCCCTCATAATCATTATATATATCCCAGTCATTCACAATCATAACTTTCGTCGCAGTCACCCACGAACATATCCACCCCCTCACCCCAAAAGCAAAAATGCCTTCCAACCCCCCACCACAATCCCCCACCCCCTCCACCCTCAAACAACCCCCCCTCGCCTTCCTCCGCTTCACAGGCTCCTCCTACCCCCTCGAACGCACCCGCGTCCCCCCAACCCTCGGCGACGAACCGCGCTCCCACTACCTCCTCACCCCCCTCACCAGCCCCGCCCCCATCATCAGCGCCTCCCCCTTCATTCCCCGCGCCTTAATCACGCATCTCATGCGCCGCAAGCTCGATAGCGCGCTGGCTATCAAGTTCGCGCCGGCGAGGAAGGGGGTCATTACTAATATGGAGGGGGTGTTGCATACGTTCGTCACGCCGCTCGTTGGGGCGCTAATGCATGGGGATTATCGCTACCTGGGCGGCCATCATGTGGAGGGGTTTCCGCTTGTGGAGGGACGGTTGCAGGCGCGCAGGGTGGTGGTTAGTGCGGCTGTGCAGATGGATTTTGAGTTTAAGAGTGTGATGATGGAGGCGAGTAGGGTGGAGGTGGGGGAAGTGGTTGGGAGGGAGTTGGGGCCTGATTGGGAGATTTTGGGGGATCGGGCGAAGTGGGAGGGGAGGGGGAGAGAGGAGTATGAAGATGGGTTGAAGAGTCTTTTGGTTGCGAATCTGGTGGCGTCGAAGAGGTTGCCGCCTCTGAAGGTGGTGAAGGAGAAGGCGCTTAGTGAGGCGGCGACAATAGAGTTTCTGGAACGGCATATAAAGGATGAGCATTCGTCGCCGGAGGATTTTCAGAATGTGTTTTCTGCGCTTGGGGCTACGAATAAGGTCGTCATGTCGTTGGAGTTCCTCTACAATACCGCTGTGCACCAGCTTCGAAACGAGTTGTCCGCCTTGGAAGTCGCCTGCCCTCAAGGTTACGTATACACCTCTGACCCGCCGTCTATCTTCGTTGCGGCCCTGGGAGGTGCCAAGATCATCAATCGTCTCCAGTTCGCCGCGCTCAAGCACCTAGCGTCCGCGAGCAAATATTCCAAGTTTGTTAACATGAAAGCCTTTGTGTTCAACGACTACTCTGATGACGGCGCCATAGGGCTGCTGAGAGGGGCACTACGGCTCCAGCGACATGTCATTGTGTTGCCAAAGGCAAGGCTGTTTAGGGGTCAAAAGGGCCACTATGACCCTGGGGAAGAACTGGAGGATGCGCTGCTGGTGGTGCATAATAATAGCGATGCGTTTGGGCAGAACATTGAGACTGAATATGCGACGGGGAGCTTGGATGGGGCGATTGGAGCATCGACTAGTGCTGCTGCGTCGTTGATGAGGGACCGGAAGGACCTGCTGGACTGGATCTTGTGAGACGGTTGTGTGCTACTCTGATTGAACTTGAGGGTGCTTTCATCGACGATCGGTTTGC
Source organism: Pseudogymnoascus pannorum (assembly GCA_001630605.1). Taxonomy (NCBI): domain Eukaryota; kingdom Fungi; phylum Ascomycota; class Leotiomycetes; order Thelebolales; family Thelebolaceae; genus Pseudogymnoascus; species Pseudogymnoascus pannorum. The sequence goes on along the minus strand of LNAS01000219.1, from coordinate 35,334 downwards.
TTTGAAAAGCGTTCGCGTTTTGTCGGTTTTTTGGTTTAAGGTTGTGCCTTGTGCTTTGTGCTGGCAGTATCACTTGATGCATGCGTGCGGTTGAGACACGAGGAGGTGGCTCTGGCCAATGGAGGACCCTCGTTGACATTTTGGCTGCGTTTGGGGACTATGCATATGACATAGAGGTTTAGTTACCGGGGGTTCTGTATTCTCACCATGGCTACTGAAAGAAGTCAGAACGAGAGAGAGTCATCTGGGATTATGTTGATTCGTGATGGAAATTACCTGATTCATGTAGCAGGTTCGGGCTGGGCTGTAACTGGCGTATACAGTGTCGTTGGATGCTGCACTCTAGCTGGTTGACGGAGGCTGACTGATTACTCAGCATATCCAAATATCGTACTGAACAGGTTCCATTGTTCTTTTTGTAGAGAGAGATCCAGTAAAGTCCAGTAAAGTCCAGTATATGGCCTGGCTGTTAATTACGGCGCAGTTGGTACGTATATTCCGCTCTCTCCGTACTATTATTGAATTCACCCCATTCGTACGTATCTGTATGTATGTGTATGTATGTATGTACAGATACCAATACTTCCCAATACTCCTACCAATATTTCTACCAATATTCACAATACCATCCGTACCATATACTGTATGTATATTGTACTGTACGTTGCACCTCCTCCTCCAAAACCACAATAAAAAAGAAACCATCTACAAACTCCAAACTCCAAAATCTCTCACTCAATCTCACTCTCGCATAATATATTACGCTTGCCACTGAACTCGTAATCATTATTATTGTACCATAATCTCAAAATAGCGACACGATTTTACTGGACTACTCGTACTGGACTGGTAAATGTCAGCGCTGTCCTCCGTAATACTCCTCCCTATTCCGCTCCCACTCTCCCATCTGCGCCACCTTGGAATACATACCCGCCCCACCCGCCTTCCCCAGCGCCGGGTCCAGGAAGCCGGGGCCTGATTATCAACCAACCATCCTCCCCATTGAAACGGAACGAACCACGAAACAACCCACCGAAAATCCCCCTCTTCGACCTCACCAAACCACCAAAAGAGCACGCAGCTCTCAACTCAGCTGCAGATACTCTTGGTGATGACCGCCCTCTTACACTTCAACTCGTCGACACCGGGGACTCCACCGAACGAGAAGCGCACCTTCTCTGGCCTCCCCATGTCCTCAAGCAAGAACGACAAGTCCGACAAGAACGTCAACGGCAACAGCCACTTCCCTACCAAACTCAAGAACTTCTTCCGCATCAATTCACTGGGGTCTGACAAGACCGAAGGCGCAAAAGATGCCCCGAAGCAGGAAGGCAAGAGCTTCCGCCAGTCCAAGTTCTTTAGCGGCGTAGGACGCAATCGATCAGCGACCGTTGCGAGCGAGGGCCACCCGCTCGATGATGGTGTCAGCCCCACGGCCCATGCGAACCCTTACTTCCAACACCAGGGCATGCCAAACTTCAGACATCACAATGAGGGTTCCGTACCCAGTAGTCCGACTGGGACCCCCGCGTTACATATCAGTGCGGCATCGGGAGCGAACGACCAGGCCACAATTGCGGGGAAAGAGGAGCTGGCAAGGAAATTGAGGAGGGTTGCGAGTGCACCGAATGCACAAGGATTGTTCGCGAAAGGAAAGGGGAGTGCAGAGAGGCCGAATACGGCGGAGTTGGGCAAGGAGCCACTTGCTGGACTGGGAATTGGAGATAAGTCGGCTGTCAACCTTACCGTGCCAGGTGCCGATGAGCTGGGGGAGTTGCAGCCACCAAGGCAACCGGCTGCTTTTAGGAGGACATATAGTTCTAACTCGATTAAGGTGCGGGATGTGGAGGTGTCACCGAGTAGTTTCGATAAAATTAAATTGATTGGGAAGGGAGACGTGGGGAAGGTTTACCTGGTGAGGGAGAAGAAGAGCTCAAGGCTCTATGCGATGAAAGGTATGTTACTCGATATGATGGTTTGATAAATTTCTAACAGATTGCAGTTCTGAGCAAGAAGGAGATGATCAAGAGGAATAAGATCAAGAGAGCTCTTGCCGAGCAAGAGATTCTTGCGACAAGCAACCATCCGTTTATCGTGACACTATATCATTCTTTCCAGTCTGAGGATCACTTATACTTGTGCATGGAATATTGCAGTGGTGGAGAGTTCTTTAGAGCATTACAAACACGCCCTGGAAAGTGTATACCAGAAGATGATGCTAGGTTTTATGCCGCAGAGGTTACAGCTGCGTTGGAGTACCTGCATTTGATGGGCTTCATCTACAGAGATCTGAAGCCAGAAAGTAAGCATTTCACACAAAGTTAAGGCGAAAGCCATATTAACAGCCTACAGATATCCTGCTGCATCAGTCAGGCCACATTATGTTGTCAGATTTCGATCTATCAAAACAGTCGGACCCTGGAGGAAAACCGACTATGATTATTGGCCGTAATGGAACCAACACGAACTCATTACCGACTATCGACACGAAGTCGTGTATAGCGAATTTCCGTACCAACTCATTCGTTGGCACTGAAGAGTACATCGCCCCAGAAGTTATCAAGGGATGCGGCCACACCAGTGCCGTCGATTGGTGGACCCTCGGCATCCTCGTCTACGAGATGTTATACGGCACCACCCCATTCAAGGGCAAGAACCGAAATGCAACCTTCGCCAACATCCTGCGCGATGACGTCCCCTTCCCTGAAGGGTCTGGGAACCCCCAAATTTCCAAGTAAGCTCACGTCAATCCCTTACCAGTGTCACACAGCCCACTAACCACCCATTCTAGCCTCTGTAAATCCCTCATCCGCAAGCTCCTCATTAAGGATGAGAACCGCCGTCTAGGCGCCCGCGCGGGTGCCTCAGACGTCAAGACTCACCCCTTCTTCCGCACCACACAATGGGCTCTGATCCGCCACATGAAGCCTCCCATGATCCCACACCAAGGGCGCGCCATCGACACCGTCAATTTCCGCAACGTGAAGGAGTCAGAGAGCGTCGATATCACGGGGCGTAACCAGGATGCGCTAGGCGCGAATGGACTGCCTAAGGGCATGCCCCTTGATTCGGGATCGTCGACACCAGGGGCCGATATTGTGGATCCGTTTGAAGAGTTTAATAGCGTCACGCTGCATCACGATGAGGAGGTTGGGCAGCATGTGGATTTGAATAACGGGAGGTACGATGGGAGAGAGTAGATGGCCGCGTTCCTCGTTTGCTCGGACTAGACTGCAGTCGCAGGTTCCCTGGACACTACTGCTACTACTGCGATGATTTTACCAGCCAGGTGGAGTTACTGGATTCCTGGGACCATTTCTTGATGATACAGCGGCGCATTTTTCAATGCCCGCCGACTCACCACCACAACCCAGGGCACCAGCACGCCACATATTCACTCCTTCCCCCGCCAATTTTTGTGTTCTTCGGCATTTGATGTTATTACCAACACGGGAGTCTCTCTCATGGAATTAGACAGCGCGTCCCCTCACTTCTTTCTCACACACATTCACTCCTTTATATATATATTTGTGTTTTGGCGCGCAAAGGCCCGGGTCTTGGTTTCTGCTGTTGTTTTATTGCATTATGGCGTTTATTATTGCTTTTTTTGATAGGCGTGGTTGGTTTGGTGGTTTTCGTTGAGGATATTGGGGGGGCGGGGGGTGCGTTGCGTTTTATGCGCGCGATTTGTGCTTTTTTGCGTGGGTTTTTTTTTCTGGTGGTGCGAGATGGTGGGCTTGTCTGAGTAGATAGGCGGGTGAGGGGGAGGTGCTGGGGGTGAAAAGTTGTGGGTGGGAATGGGAAAGGGGATGGAGGAGGGGATATCGTGAACGTGGATGTGGATGTGGATGCGTTATGATGGAGATGATTGGAGAGGGAGTTAGCTAGGTTGAGGGCTGTTGAGGGCAGTTAGATGAAGAACGAATGGACATGATTTGACTCTGTATGTGTTGATTTGTTGTGTCTGTCTGTCTGTCGTGCGTGTCTGTCTGATTTACGTCCATAAGGGTCTTTGACAGCTAGATGTTTCTCTTGGTGTCAGTATTTGAATACACTGACGAGTTGATTTTCTACTCTGTTCAATAATGTGCCGGCTAGGAGGTAGCTGAAAAAGGTAGTTCCTGTGGGTGTTTTCCGTAACTCTTCAATACTCGTATACCTTAACTTGATCGCAGCACACCCTAAAGTTTATGCCACAGGTTCTAACGGAAGGAACCAAAGTCCTACATGGATGGTACAATCGAGAAGTGATAGATGCTAGGAATGCACAGTTAGTTTCTAGGGGTTATAATATGTTGCGCTAGTTACTCGCTAGCATGATGGTAGAATGACGGAAAGTATTATACAGAAACTGTTGATAAATACGAGTGCAATTTACAATCCTAACGATATACAGGCTTCACTCTGACCTAACCATAACCTATCTTTTTGAAAAAGTGAAGTATTGACAAACATTATTACTATGAAGTTTAAATCCGCTATCATAGCACTAGTGCTGGTCCTGCCTATGCATACCGGCGCTGACTCCTGCTCATCAGATGAGATTTCCAGAATGGATGTAGCGACTGGTTGCGATTGTGCTACCAGTTTCCCCGATACTAACTGTGGCGCTTGTCCACTCCAGCTGTGCGGATCGCCACAAAAGGTGATAACGCCTAAAGGCATGCTGAAGACGTGTAGCCACGGATGTGTCAACTCTAATGATGAATGTGATGCCTGCTTTCTGTGGTTCAATAGCCTCTGCAGTTGCATCAAACGTCTAGAGAACGGGGATAATACTGACTGCATTCCGAGCGACGACCTTTCGCAAGGACCTCCTAATTACCCGATCTGGATGCTGCTTAATTCTAGAACCTTGATCACGACGACACAGCTCGTACCTGGGATCTTAGAATTAGACCAGGTAAAAGATTCGGATGGAGGCTTCCGGCTCGGACAGCAAGTGCTCCAGCAAAATCTTAAGTATAGCAGAGAGTATGGAGCCCTGGCCTTGAACTCAGTGGCTACCAGAGATGAGGAGCAGATTCACATCCACCTGTGTGATGCTCAGACGAGCAAGCTCCGTAACTTATTGTCCACGTTGAAGCGAAGCGACTATGACACCCTCAGCTCCGTCACATTGCCCACCACCGACTTTAAATCTGGCTCGGCCATGTCTTGTCGGATAGCATCGGCTCCAGGTACGATCATTGATGTGGCCCGCGATATCAACAGCTATCTACAATTCACTGTCGCTAAAGCTCCCCAGAGCTGTGATCAGTATTATGTGGGAGCCGGGGTTATCACCGACAAGTATGATCACTCCTGGTCGTGTGTGACCACGGGCACCAGATCGGCGGAGGAGCTTTTCTGCCATACATAGAAATGCATGGCATACCAAGTGATGAGGAGAAGGGAATTATCGAGAACAATTGTTAAGATACTGGGTATTGGATGGGAGTGTAATCAAAAAGTTTGCCAATAGCTCAATAATGGTCTGCCACCTTGTTAATTAATATATATCTGGGGCTATAATCCGCACCCAAGACGCCGTGACATAATTTACTATATAAAGAAAACCCACTTGTCTGATCTTCACATCTTGGTGATTATGCAAACCGAAAGGCGCTGTTCCAGCTATTCGGGTGGCTGAGCTTGAACAAGATAGAAAAAGTACAGGTTGTCCCAGGGCGCTTTATTTCATCCGAAGGGCCTGTCACTCACTGATGCGTGACGGTGACAGCGGCACCGACGACGACAGCAGTAGTGAGCGGTAGTGAGAGTAACCAATAGCAGGAACCCCACAGTGACAAGAAGTTCACGGTCGACAGACGCGAAACGACAGTAACTGCACTGCCCATCACGCGAGCCACTCCTCCTTGACTCGGCATTCTAGCCTCAGTCCCGCTAGGCCATCGCTATACTTCGAAGCAGGAGTGGGTCATACGGAGAAGAGCAAGGTTGGTAGTGGGCTTTGATAGCTGGGAAGGATTATAACGGATTACTTTCCCTTAAGAATATAATCATAATTCTTGCCTCCCGGCTCCGGGGGTATTTGCATTGAAGGATAACTGGTTCTTGTATAGTTACACTGTGCTGCGGTGGAGGGTTATTATAATCTTCTTGTTGTTCTATCATTATTAATGAGCGCGGCGGAGACATCGATAACTATATCTACCCTGAAGTTCTACCGATCTCAACCCAACTCATCTAGTTCTGAGTCCTCAGTATATCACTTCGACGATACCGGTCCTGCAGGAGCCGTAGGCGCAGCAGACGCACTCGCCCCAGCTGAACCTTCCGCCGCTGCCCCACCCCCTNCCCCCTCCCCTTGCACCACCACCACCACCACCACCACCACCACCACCAGAAAACCCCCCCCTCGCCCCCGCCGCCGGCGACTCCCGCGCAGGCTTAGTATCCTTCCTCTCCAGCACCACCACCGTCCCTTGTGCAATCTTCGTCGGGTTCGCCGCAACCGCCTTACGCAGGCCCTCCGAATCCGCAAAATCCACATACGCGAAGCCCTTCCGCTTATCGATCTCGACGTTCGTTACGGTCCCGAAAACGGTCATGGCTTCGCGGAGAAGAGGCTCCGTGACGCCTTGAGAGGGGTTGGCGTGCTTGACGAAGGCGCGGGTGGCGCCTGCGGTCGGGACGGGGGTGGGTGCTGGTTTGCGGCCTGAGGGCGCGTTGGGGGGTTTGGGTTGGGATGTTGAGGCTGTTTGGCGGGATGTTGATGCGGGTGCGGATGTACCGGCTGCTGGTTTGGGTGAGGCCGACGTTGGTGGTGCTGCAGCTGCTGGCTCGACTGGTTTCTTCAGGAGTGTGATTGCCGGAGTTGTTTCCTTCGCCTTGTTGTTCTCTGCTCGCCCTTTACCCTTACCGCTGCCTGAATTTGATGGTCCGGCCTTTGGTCCTTGTGGTGTAGACGCGGCTGCTGCTTCGCTCTTTGCGGCAGCTGTAGCTTCTACCTTGGCGCGGCGATGCGCGTTCACCGGGCTGAGGCCGAGATCACGCTGTAATATCCGCGCTGCGGCGGCAATGCTTCCTCTCTCGCGGGTCGCTGCACGAGGGTTCTTCGGTGCCTCGGTGGGCGCTGCGTTGGCTGGTTGTGCTTGCGCTGTGGTAGTCTTTGATGCTTCCCTGTTGAGGACCCTCACTGCCTCTCGGGTGGCCTTCTCGACGAGTCTCTCCCTCTTCCCATCTTTGGGGGCCTTCTTATGGGGCTCATCGGATGCACCTTCTTTTGATTTTGATTTGCCGGACGCGGATGCGGCCTGAGACTCCAAACGGCTCTGTTTCGCGGCTTTGGCGGCTGCTGCTTCTTTACTTTTGTTCGCCTTCTTATCTTTGAGGTATTGCACCAATGGTGTTATGGTTACTTTCTCTCCCTTTGTAGATGGCTCAGCATCTTCTTCCTTGGTAGATACTGGGTTGGCCAGAGACTCAAGAAAGTCCATGAATTCCGGATCGAGATCGATTGTCCCTTGGCGTGCATCGGTGCGACGTTTTCCGCTCGGAATGCGGGTGTAGGGTGTATATTCGAGGGAGGCTGGACCAAGGAGACATGGGTTTGTGAATGTCTTTGCCGCGTCTTCAAAAGTAAGCTGGCGGACGTGGTTGGACAGTTGGGTTAGGTATGGCTCGTTGACGAGATGCAGGTAAGCCCGAGAAGGGCGAGATGCTTTGGACGGGCTGTGGTAGTTAGTATGGGAGTTCACTCAATAGCCGTGTCGAATAGTAGGGCGCATACTCTGTTGAAACCTTTCCAGGCTTGTAAGAGAACCAATCCACTCGCCCTGCCCCAACCTTCCATTCATCGCCGATTATCTTCATGAACTCTGCCTCAGTGAGGGCAGGCGCAAGTCGTCGAACGACTACCTTCAACGACGGGCCAGCTCTGTTCTGTGAAGCCTTGGACATTTTTGGTGCGGTCTGTGAAGCCGGTATCGGCAATACGCCGTTTGTTTGAGTCCGAGAAGCCATCTGAGAGCTGTTTGAGTGTGTACACTTATTGGAATTCCTCGGTGTTGCGGATTTCATCCCAAGAGGTGTTATCGCCGCTGGTCTGTGCAGCACAATCAGTGACTCCACTCCGACACGCTGTGGTGGGGTGTTGATTGCGGAACGTCGACCAAGGAATTGTAAGCGACGAAGCGCGAGTAGCGCTCTCGGACTGCGCGCGTGCAGATCCACATCAACAGCACCTCTGCGAGCTTGTTGAAACCACTCCACGAGTTCACGCTCAGCAAACCCCTGACAAAATTACAGATATACTCAATATGGCGCCTGGAGTTCCAAAGCCAGGCCCGGCCAAACTTGGCCCCCGTGCTGGACTGGATGAGTGGCTGGAGCAAGCCAAGCTATGTCGATACCTGCCAGAGGGTGCTATGAAGCAGCTCTGTGAGATGGTTAAGGAGTGTCTTATGGAGGGTGCGTTTGATTCACATATATCATTAATTTAACCGCTGACAAATTCATGTAGAGTCCAACATCCAACCCGTGCGTACGCCCGTCACCATCTGTGGTGATATCCACGGACAGTTTTACGATCTCCTTGAGCTCTTCCGAGTCGCAGGTGGTATGCCCGGAGAGACAAATGTACAGGCGCCTACAACTATTATCACCTCTGATGATATTGAGCCTCCTACTACAATCGGCGGCGATAAGATTGGTAGTGATAGCGGTATTGGGAGCAGCGTTGCAAGCAGCACAGAGGATGATGCGGAGGAGCCAAGAGGCCGCCCTCGTACCGCTGGAAGTGGTCGTTCAGGAGCAAGCTCGGCTGCTCATTCCGTGAACACAAATGAAGTTACTGGCACAGGAAAGCAGAACTTCGTATTCCTTGGTGACTTTGTTGACCGTGGTTATTTCTCCCTGGAGACCCTTACTTTGCTTATGTGCTTGAAGGCCAAGTAAGTATTTCGACGGAGTCTTGCATTTGCGCAATGCTTACCATCATAGATACCCTGACCGTATTACCCTTGTCCGAGGCAATCACGAGTCCCGCCAAATCACACAAGTCTACGGTTTCTATGAGGAGTGTCAACAGAAGTATGGCAATGCATCCGTCTGGAAGGCCTGCTGCCAAGTTTTTGACTTCCTTATCCTTGCGGCTATTGTCGATGGAGCCGTCCTTTGTGTCCATGGAGGTCTAAGTCCAGAAATCCGCACTTTGGATCAAATCCGCGTCGTTGCCCGCGCGCAGGAGATTCCTCACGAGGGTGCGTTTTGTGATCTGGTCTGGAGTGATCCAGAAGATGTGGAAACCTGGGCCATTTCACCCCGTGGAGCTGGATGGCTGTTTGGAGACAAAGTTGCAACCGAGTTTAACCAGGTTAATGGACTTAAACTTATTGCTCGTGCTCATCAGCTTGTCAATGAGGGTTATAAGGTAAGATAAGACAATTGTTAACATAAACGAGAACCGAATTCTAACGTCATACAGTATCATTTCCCACAGAAGTCTGTTGTTACTGTCTGGTCCGCGCCCAATTACTGCTACCGCTGCGGTAATGTGGCTTCCATCATGAATGTCGGAGAAGACCTTGATCCAAAGTTTTCCATCTTCTCAGCCGTCCCAGAGGATCAGCGTGCTGTTCCTGCAGGCCGCCGCGGCGCTGGCGAATACTTCCTTTGAACTACAACTGTTATTTACGTCACCAGGAGCGTTCTGGTCGACCATCAAACTCTTAGTTTTTGGAGTCTGTCCCTGCATACTGGCGTTTGGGCTTTGGCATATGGCATGTGGTTGAGAAATACCCTGTATGAGTATAAATGGCGTTAGTGTTCGAGACCTTTGAAACATATCGAGGAGAGAGCCCAGTAGGGATCTTGCTGGAGACGGATATGAAATGTATGCATATATGATCATAAAGAAATATAGTTTTTACGTTTTTTATGCAGGATGGGCGAAATGCACACTTTGAGATCTAAGTGTAAATTAGCCATCATAAAGTGGCATGTACTTTGAATCATAATAGTCCGTCACTGTCTTTTTATATTTATCACATCATTGATATTGAAAAACTAAGTTTCTCTTTGGGCATTAGATATCATAATTACAAGTATGCTCCATAAATTATACAGGGCTCCTCCCCTCTCTGGCCAACATCAGTTGGCGACCCTGAATTTATGTGGTATATTATCTAGGACAATGGATTGGCTATCCAGCTGCGCTATCCGATCGGCCTCTGCGTCCATCTCATCGTGCTTCTTGAAATGCGCGATATCCTCTGGGTGCGTCAGGTCTTCCTCTCTAGTATTTTCGTCATGATATCTGTGCTCGTCAGTTTGTCTGCCCAGTCTCCAGCTTCACTATCCCAATTAGAGGTATAAACTCACTTCTCCCAATGATGTATCTCATACTCGTACTCATCATCCCCATGGTGTCCCGGCCCCATCCCGAAATCAGGAAGCTTTCCCCCACCCGCGACAAACGCCATCCACTCATCTCTCGTCACGCGCCCGTCCTGGTCCCGGTCTATCAGGCTTAATACTTGCTTGATCACATCATCCTTGCGGTCTGCCGCGATGTGGTCGGTGCTCTCATGCTTGAGCCCATACGTCGTGTATATCTCCTCAAAGTCCCAGTATCCGTTGTCGTCGAAATCATGTAGTTGGAAGAAGGCACCGCCGTCGAAGTTAGAGATGTGATGCTCATCTAAAAGGGGTTGTAAGTAAGAGCTGCGGAATAGGTGCTAGAAACGGGGGAGGGGGTCCTAGTGGGGGTAGTGTGGACAAAGGAGTATGTACCAGCTAAATGTTGCGTCGCCCAGTCGGTTTGCTGCTCGTCGTGTGCGCCATGGGCGCAAGCACTATGTGAGAGAAGAAGTAAAGGCCCTAACAGGGAGAGAAGAAGACGTCCCGGAGCCATGGCCAAGAAACCCCAGGGCGAATCTGAGAAGTGTCGTTATGACGAAACGGTGTCCTTTGAAAGCAGTACGACGAAGCAATTGGTGCAATTGATTGGATCTAGTTCGTATCTTCGTTATTCTTTGTTGATCAATGGGCTTTATGTACAATTCAACAAAGCATATTCATGGCAGTAACACAATATGGCTTATTCCATAATCTTGCTGTCCTTTCAGGTTGTTCCTGGATGGCTCCCGGCCCGCCCTGATGAACCCCCAATGTAGACTAGGCTAGCCTTGCAGCATCTACGTAGATCGCGGTTTGGATCACCACCAGCCTCACCATTTCCACAGCAGTTCCTCTGATCTTTATTTGATCATTGCCCATAATACCCTATCCTCTTCCCTCTAAATCTCAAATACGCATCTGAGATGAACCGCTCTATCGAACAATCCCTCACATCTCTTCTCCCCCGCCTCACAATCGACCCCCCCTCAGACCTCATCACCCTCGCATCCTCCCTCGTCGCGCAGTCGCGCAACATAGCCAGCAACCTCAAGCCAGATGAAGAAATAGGCCGCGCCTACGTCTGCGCTCACATCGCCTGTGAGCGCCTCAAATCAACTCTCAATCTTCCCCCCATCGAGCCGCGCCCTCCAGTCCCCCCACGCGTCTACACAAAGCTCTACAGCTACCTCTCCGAGGCCCTCGCGGCCCTCGCCGCGCGACCCCAACGAACCCCCCAAAAAGTCCAGCGCCTCGAAGATGCACAACCGCCGCCCTCCAATACCAAGACTCCGGCGCGACGCAAGTCCAACCCCGCCTCGATAACTGCGAGGGGCCTCCCTCTGCCCAGCCGCCCGTCACCGTCGAAAGAGCATTCGCTCGCTGCGTTTCGCCCGCCGACTAAGAGTCGCAAGTCAGAGTTGTCACATGGAGGGCGCGGCCGCGAGATTGCAGCGTGGATACGGCCTGTGGTAAGGGGCTTGTGTATGAGGCTAGAGGCGAGGGGCGCGACGGCGCATGTGCTTGCTGGTGTGGGTAGTGTTTTGACGCTGCCGACGCCGAAACCAGAAAAGGGGGAGGGGAAGGAGAAGGAGAAGGTTCCGGCATTAGTGGCGGCGGTGTATGTATTGGTACATACGAGGTTGACTGGGAAAGAGGTTAATGGGAAGGAGTATGTGGCTCTACGGCGGAGGATTCTTGCTGAGCTGAAGAATTTGAGGGCAGATGACGAGGTAGTGGCGAGGGTTGAGAAGGAAGAAACGGGTGACGCAGGATGGGAGGGGTGGACAGATACTGTGGGGAAGGATGTGGATGCTTGGCTTATGCAGCTAAGCTCAAGGGGGTGGGTGGAACTGGACTGGTTTGAGAATATTGACAGCGGTTCAGGTGTCGAAGGGCCGGAAACACGTGATGAGCAGATGGATGACGCAGAGGATGAGGACGCTAATGAAGACGATGATGGGGGAGAGGAGTCGATTATGGGACTAGGAACCATGATGCAGGAACGCGTGGATTACCTGAGCGCTAGGAAGAGAGAAGAATATCAGATCTGGAAGGATAGGATATTGGAGAAAATAGACGGGATCGAGATGGCGAGGGCTGAGACTGAGGCTATGGATACAACTTAGAGGAAGGTAATTGTCAGTTAAATTTTTGCTGGTCAGAAATCAAGGATTGGCCTGGGTGTGTTAATAAATCATCCGAGGTACAGACATATTCAACTTCCAACTCCACCGTCATCTCAGGAAAAGCAACCAAGGCTAGTACGCCGGATTATAATAGGCAAACCCTGTTACCATTCTCGTTTTCTCAATATCCTACCTATTAAGAGTATTTGTATCCCCGCAATGACTCGGATGTGTGAATCATATACCGAAGTACTAAATCTCTTGGACAGGGGTTAAGCTCCTCACTTCGTCGCCGAAACCTCACTTATCACATTTAGTCACTATTAGCCTTCGCGCCAGTAGACGCCAGTCTCCTGCCAAAATGGCTCTTATTAAAAGTATATACTATCATATTTCCCACCTTTCTTTCTTCTTCTATTCTCGTATTACCAGATATCTTTTGTATTATTTTGTGCCTTTGGCCCTCGAACGCAAAACTAATTTTATCATACTTAAGTTCTTATAAACACCAACCAAAATGCGTGTCTCAACTCTCTGCCATGGCGTACCTCTCCTCGCCATCGCACTTGCCCCAGTCGTCAGCGCCGCCTACGATGTCATCTCGAAACCTTTACAAGGAAAGGAAGGCGTAAACAACTCCGATACTGGCGACCTCCTTCCCACCTCCTCAGACCCCATATCTTACCGCATCAACGGCCCCAGTCAACTGGCCGTCATAAACACCAAATATGACTGCCCGCCCCGCCTGGAGGCACACCAGTTCTACATCCCCGGCAACGACACGAATGAGCCCGAGCTACTACAACTCGAGCATTGCACCGCGCGCTGCATGAACCTCCCGGAAGGCAAACGTGGACACAGCGTCGAGCTCAGCCTTTCTGAACCTATCGTTGCCGGCAAGAAACCTGGACGCCCATATGCACGCTTGTATGAGAAGAGAGACTGTAGGGGTGTTGGGAAAGAGGCGGCGGTACGGATGGATAAGAAATATGCGTGTGTTAATGTCGAGGATGGCTTTTGGAATCCCTCCCGCAAAGGGGGATTCGAGAGCTTCATGGTTTGGGAGGGGTGCAGATACCTGGAGACAGAGGACCAGAAGCGGGAGAAATTGAGGAATGAGATGTTGAGGAAGGAGCTGGAGAAAGCTAAGGCGGATATTGAGAAGGCTAGATGGGATGCTGTCGAACAAGAGCGCAAGATCGAAAAGGAGGAGGAGAAGTTGGAAAAGAAACTGGAAAAGCAGAAAGAGAAGGAGAGATTGAAGAAATGGCAGAAGGAGCAGAAGGAGAGGATTAAGCAGGACAAGCAGGATCGGAAGAAAGAGGATCGCAAGAGCACACTGTACGGGAAAGAGCGCAAAGCTGCTTGGGATGCGAGGAAGGCGCAGCGCAAGAAGGATATGAAAGCACAGTTTGAAGAGTGGAAGCAAGACCGGCTTATGCAGTTGAAGGAGGACGGGGCGAGGGAGAGAGCGGAGCGTAAGGCTCAGCGTCAGAAGGGCAGAGAGTATCGAAAGGTTGAGCTGCTCGAGATGGAGAGGCAGTGGGAACAAGATCGCAGGGATAAAGTTGTTAAAGACGACAAGGAGTGGGAGGAGCTGCTGGCTGAAGAGGCTATTGAGCGTGCGGAGGATGAGAAGGAAGAGGAGATGCTGGAGGCGGCTGAGGCTGTGGCTAAGAAAGAGGATAAACGGGCTAATGAGAATATGAAACGAGACATCAAAGGTGGTCCCGCCCATAGACGCTTCTCTGGCTCAGGCAGCGCAGCTCCCGAAGGGAGAAGTAAATGGATCGATGATGTTGATGGCTTCGTCAGAATCTGGTAATTAGGGCCAGGACAGTGGTACCTCTGGATCACGCCACGATGGACAAGAGTGGGACTAGTTTTGGGTCAGATGACAGGCCAGTTACATGCGATTTCAGTCAATTTCTATGATAGTTTTGCCTGCATATTAGGGATCAGAGTGCGGAAGGGTAAAATTCTGTTTTTACTAGATTATTATAGACTAGGAAACTTGTAGTTCGTTTCTTTTCTTGCGCAATACAAATTTCATGCCATGATTAATGACCAGTCTTCTGCAATTACAACATAACGTTCCTCCTCCTCTAGGCATCTTCCAAGGGAATGCAAGTAACGCCGACGTCGGTGATACCGTCGCAGACAATCTCTGCTTCGCCCTCTGGGCTCGTAAGGTTGATATCAACCAACTTAATGTTGTCACAGACAGCGTTGGGGCTGCAAGTAAGCTTGGCGACCTGGCGTCCATTCGCGCCGCTCGATGCGCCAGTGAAGTTCTGGAAGAGAATGTCGTGGATGTCGACCTTGGAGGGGTACTGTGCGCAGACCTCCGGCTCAATGTCGAAGTAGCAAGCATCAAGAACAATCGGCCAATCAGTGTTGTCAACGTAGAAGTTCTTGAAGGTGACGTTCTTGATGTATCCGTAGCCGGCGGTTTCGCCAGCCCATGCCTTAAGACGGGCACCGTTCTAAAAGATTGTCAGATATTTCATACTTGTTGGATGATTGGGGGTGGACAAACCTGAGCGTTCAGCATGATCACGTTCTCGACGTAGGCGTTCTCTATGTAATCCTTGACACCCTCGTACTGGCCAATGCTGCCCATGGAGATACCGTGGGTGCCGTTGCAGTAGATGTTGGAGACGAAGATGTTAGAGGTGTTGGGCTTTGGAGAGAAGCAGTCATCACCAATGTTAACCCAGGCGTTGCGTACGGTCAAGCCGTCCACATTGTACGAATCCCAGCCGTCAGTGTTCTTGGGCAAGTTCTCGTTTGTGGACAAGTTCTCGATGATAACGTTGTCGTAGACAACGTTCTTGGAGGTCACGACGAAGTTAGTCCAGATAGGAGAGCCGGTGAATCTGATACCCTCAATGTGGAGGTTGGTGGCGTTCTGTGCATAGAAGAGAATAGGTCTGAGATAGGTGTTGTCGGGATCCTGATTTTGGTTAATTATTGCTCAAGAGTTAAGGCTTTCTGTAAAATGCTTACAAGCACTTCGAGTCCGGCAAAACCATCATACCACTTCTGGCCGTTGCCATTGAGAGTTCCAGTGCCGAAGATTCTGATGTCTTTGCCTCCCCATTGCCAGAAAGTAATACTCTTCTGGAAAGGGTGATAAAAGTAGTTGTTTTGCCAGTACTCGATATCATCGGTGAACTTGATCTCTCCATCGAGCTGCACCTGGACGTCGTCCAAGAAGGTCAAATCGAGCTTCTTCCCAATGACGTACTTCTTGCCTGCGGGGAGGACAAGAGTTCCGCCGTGGTTGGCCTCCTTCAGTCCCGCGAGGAACTCGCAAGACCTATCATCCGTGTCGCTGTTGGACTCTGGGATGTAGACCTTCTTGCGCTTATCTGGGGCTGGGTGAGTATATGGGTAGAAGCGGCGGTATTCGTCTACAGTGCGAGGGCCGAGATAGCTCGCATCCATATGGGTTGCCTCAGCGATGGCAAGGAGGGAGGCAACAAGGCCCAGGGCTGGAAGCTTGAAAAACATGATGGCGATGAGAAACAGAACTTGCTCAATGGACTGCGAGGCTGAGATAGAAAAAAGTGACGCATGGCGAGGCTATAAGGACATGCCAAGATGGGTAATAAAAGGAGCAGCAGCTCGGTTCTTCCCAGCCATGTCATATCGGAGATGGAATGGTGAGAATGTCCACCTATCGGCGGTTATGCCGCCTATATTCCCATGTCTTGAGAAGTTGGGAAGTTGGGGTAAAAGTGAGATAAGATCGCCAGGTCTAACCTTACCCCTGCGGCCCGTTATTGGGATGCGGGGAAGGACCACACAGAAGCCAGGAGTAGGCCGGGGATGACAAAAGCAGATGGCAGGACGCAAAACGCGTGCATACTACCAATAGTAAACAAATTGGAGATAGACGTGAGTGGAAGGACGCGGTAGAAATTACTCAACTGGAAACGCGCCTTCCTAGGAGATCCACGCCTTCGTAATATCAATCTAGGAGCCATCACTTACCACAGTATGCCGTCTTCCCGCTGGATTGTATTGACGTATTCTAAGTCGACGCCACAATGTGCCTCCTATACTCCACAGTATGTGCCAATCTCCGCCTTGGTATAAGTAAGAGTTTGCCTAGGCCGACGTAAATATGACTGCCGTAGGTGAGCTACGAAGCTTTGTTCGCCATTCGTCACATCTGATTGGAGCGAAATTAGCGGTCCAGGTATTATTCCGACGCCCACATCACAACAAAATCTGTTGGCGCCTTGGTAGCCTTGGTATTAGGGGCAGTATTCGATCCTAGCCAGCCATTTTCCAACTTGTAGTAGGAATCCAATAGCTAGGCATCTTCTAGAAGTGGAATAGGAGACGCGGTGCCTGGATTTGGCTGTGGTCGGGCCATGGTTACCCCATATGCCCCATTCCCCGCAGGCAAAGATTTACTCCGTGGGTGCCAAGAGCGGGGGCGGGACCACGGATTGTTGACTCCGTCGTTTTTGTTATGGACAATTTTTATGAGCTTGCGAGGCTCCATGACTACAATCTTAATGCTTCTTTCCGTCTACCTCGGTGTGGAGTTGGCTATAGAGAATACCTCCTCTCAAGGAACAGGTAGCCACTCCTATGTGAGAAGTCCGGTGATGCGCTAGGTTCCCCGCGCCTTGTGACAGCGTCGAGATATCATCCCCCACATATACGACTTTAGAGTGTGTGCTTCAATAGTGAAAATAATTCAAACGGGATATAGACTAATCGTTAATTTCCTTTATTTTCCACACTGTATTCAGGCGCAGCTGTGCTCTGTAAGACGGTGTATTTGTGCTGACGTCGCCTCTGAAATGCCCATATTAATTAGGAAGGAATGCACAGTGCTCCTTCCCTATGGTACGTATTGATGTATTGATTCCAAATATAACCCCCCGTAGATCGCAAATTTACTAGTAATATGGTCTCACGGACGGAACGGCAAGCTGAATTTTGCAGTTGTTTTCATCCGGTCCCAGGGACTAAGATTCAACAGCAGTGCCCAGGCCATGATGAGATATGTGGTGGTGTCATGAATCTTCACTGCGTCCCCTCCCTTCACGAAAACCACCCAAACCAAGCTCAACACTCGAACCCATGTGTCTTTGGTATTCCGCAAAGAGTTTACTCGATGATGCATAGCTTGCTATTTGCTAGTAATCGCGCGCTTATTCTTAACCATTGTATATGGCTTATAGCATAAGGCTCCTACAATATATGTAGTACAGCATATCCTGATCCTGTCGATTCCCTGTTACTGATTCTGCGTACTAGATAAACTATCGGTTTTGGATATAATCCCCTGTGTTCATCTTTATTCAGATTTATAATACCTGCCTATGGAACTAGTCGCAACCTTACAATTGTAGGGCTGCTGACTTGATAGTGCGAAGCGAGGGACAGCTGCATTCCGCATGTGACGGTGGCACGGGGCGGTCAAGTCACTGAACACCACATTAGCGATGCTGTGGTACTATACTACAGCTCCCAGAATTATGGATTGATAATTCGGGAGATTTAACATCTGTCGTAATGATCACTATAGTATGTATGGCCCGGCATGGGAGTAGCTGTCGCATACGACCACAGACTCGAGAATTAGACATCCCTGCCGGAGACGGTCGTTGAATGAGACAACTCTGAGGTTCCTGTTGGTAGAAACTTGATCTCCAGTAACTATATCGCGTGGGTGGTTGGTTCTATGCCAATGCTATTTATCTAACAACATTCCAGGAAACGGCCAAACGTACATAGCTGTCAGAAAACAGGATACGAAACCCTGAGGGGCATCGTTTAGATCATTCATTAAAGCCCAAGCCTCTGCCATCGCTAATTCCCCTACAGTCACAATCCTGCGCATAAGGTTCGAACTAGTTATAAGTATTCCATCTGCCTTTCATCTCGCTTACTGCCCTAAATTCATCTTCTATACGCCAATGAATATCTTCCTCTGTATGTCTACTCATATTTGTATTTATATCGTCGTCGTTTTCTGCCTAATCGTTATCCGCCTCATCTTTCTCTGCCTCATTTTCTCTGCCTCATCGCTTTCTGCCTCATCACTATCTGCCTCATCACTATCTGCCTCATTAGTATTATATCACTATCCTGGATTTCTCTAAATCGGTCCAGTCCAGCTTCTTGACGCTGGTAATGTTCTCCGAAAATTACTTTCAAATATTGATGTACAAATTAAGGATCGGGATCTTGTGAATTCGCTATGACTGCCTTTGAATCGACGCCACAATATTCAAGAGCTTTGATCTATATCTCTAAGAATCCACTTTTTGAAGCAATAGTGGTTGGTGTCTCTCCATAGGCGTTAGGAGTGTAAATATCGAGGTATCGCCGACACAGGTTCGAACTGCTGGCGCAGTTCGAACCTGTGTCGGCGATACCTCGATATGTTTAACCCTTTCATCCACGTAGTGTCAGACTTCAGAAGGATATGGAGAGCCGTATTGCCGTGGTGGTCGTGCACTCCAATGTCAGCTCCGCGTTTGATTACAAGGGTGCTTTTGCCACTGTATCGATCACAACAGAATCAGGAAATTGACATTTATATGAAAGAATAAAAAGTGGATGTAGCTTAGAGTCCTCTTGGCAACTTGGACTAATAAATGGTGTTCCTAAATTCAGAACTGATTCCAGCAATTCCTATAGCTTTTTAATATATTAAGGCGTTTGAAGATATGTGCTTACTCACTACAGAACAGTCGTGGATAGCTCGATGGAAGCCTGATATCCATTCGCCATCTCCTATATGACCCAATAAAGAGTAGTCAGCTCCTCCTTCAAGAAGTATTTTACAGTATTCAACGTGTCGTTTGCGGTATTCTTCATCTACCTCAATGTCGTTTGCTATTCCGTGCTCAAATACTGGACTATTAGATGTAAGTAAATGATTCATATATGAGGTCCGATAAAATATACAATATACATCAGTAGTAAGCAGAAATTTGGCTTTATAAATCGATAAAAAAGTACCTACACCATAAACCCGAACACGTCAGGCTCAAAATTATTCGGGTCAGCTCGATTGCGAACGAGAAACCTGACCATTTCTATATTATGGTCCTTGATTGCGTATTATATCAGTTAGCCTTCTCGTAAAGGAGAGTCTAGGCTTTTGCCTACTGCAAGAAGTGATCTTCCTTCAGTATCACGATCAGTAAGCCGCGCAGATTCATTAGTCAGTAATTGTCGTAGTAGTTCCACAGACCCAAAACTGGCAACGAGGAAAACTTCTGAATTATTAGGTCGCATTGCGCAATAAGTGATGTCTATCGATTTTAAGCAGCTATTGGGGTACGCTTGCCATTTCATTTCAAACTCGATACAAAATGGCGTTGTGGCAGTGTTTGGTGTTACGACAAGCTTCACAGCTGTAATATCCTTGGATATACTAGCCTCACTATCCAAAAGGAATGAAGCGGCTGGCGTGCTAGAGATAATAGCATGTACTCGCCTGTAGGGTGTTAGCCAAGAAGTCACCACCGTATGCTCTCTCTGTGGGCGATTGGTTAGAGGTATATAGGTCCATCGCAGCAACGGGTTGACTTGAAGTACGAATTAGCCTTTGTAAAGGCAATTTTATGAATGAATGTACCATTTATTCTTCCATTGGCTTCCTCGTTTCGGTCAGTTTGCAGTGCGCGGAGAACCTCTTCAACATATGCATTTGAATCTAGATTCCACTGGCCATAATTTGTTGGGCTATCGAAGAGCCAGGTAGGGCCCTCGAAACTGCTAGGAGGCGGATTTCTCGGCTTGCAATTTAGAATAGCTTGCAGGTCATTATATACTGTCTGCATGTTATCTTTGCTTATAGCGCTTGGCGTTTCCGAGTCGTAACGACAAAGTCTTGTTAGCAATGAATACATATTATCTTTTTGATCTGATAGGTCGGGTCCCGCTTCTATTTGCTTTGAAATATGAGAAAAAAGTGGTGAAGGAGATCTTGGACTAAAATTTGTCCGGATGCTGATTCCAGGTGGCGATGGTAGCGGGGCATTGCATTGCTGTGCATTGCACATTATTACATACGAAGAGCTGATACTCTGCGAACGCCGCGGTGACGACGAGTTGCAGTGTGGGGGGGTTGCATTGCATTAATTGGCTTTGTTTTTTATTTTTCTGGACTACGATGGCTAGTTCATAGCATGGATAGGGAGGGGGCGGGTATATGGATACGGTATATGAGTGAGGCGTTAGTAGGGCGGCTGGCGGCACCACTTTGGGGAGTTTGTACATAGGGGTTTGAGAGGGGGTGCGTGGGCGCTACGGCGTGAGAGCATGCAATAGCATTGGTGGTGATGACAGTGGCTGTTTGTCTCAGGTGCTTTTTGTGATTGTGATGTTTTGTGATTGTGCATGGTCTTTCAAGATTTGGGTTACTAGCTGCGGAAGAATAGGTGAAAAAGCATCAGGGAGCCTGCTTCTGCCACTTTGTGGTTCACCGCAGGCTAGATGATGGAAACCAGCTTCCATCGTTGGTGGCGGCTGGCTATTCACTTGTGGTTCCTTCCCTTATAATTCCATCGCCACCGTCCTATGTCTATTAAACACTGCCAGCCGACCCCGGTTGACCACCGCAGCAAAAAAGTCACGCCTTCTTCTTCTTCCCCGACTGCATCTCCCGATACTCCGCAACCACATACGCAGCTGTAAACCCAGCCATAACGACCGTAGACACAACACCCCAGGCGAGATAGAACTGGTCTGTACCGTTTAGAGCATCCCAGGTGTCAAAGCTTTGGTATATCCCGTAGGCGCGGTAGGTGCTGAAGGTTTGGCAGGCAAAGCAGGATGTAAAGAGGAGGCGTATGCCATTCATGGTTTCTGGGTCCAGTTAGCTCGTAGTAGCATTGTTGGGTAGGATTTAAAGCGCACCATCACCCCCGGCGTCCTGCTTAATGGCGGAGGTGTTGGGAGTCTTCGTTACGTCTTTTCCTACA
Source organism: Pseudogymnoascus pannorum (assembly GCA_001630605.1). Lineage (NCBI taxonomy): Eukaryota > Fungi > Ascomycota > Leotiomycetes > Thelebolales > Thelebolaceae > Pseudogymnoascus > Pseudogymnoascus pannorum. The sequence goes on along the minus strand of LNAS01000219.1, from coordinate 13,898 downwards.
ATATGTCAGAGATGCACCACTATATCCCATGTTGAGAAGTTCGGGGTCTTACCAGAGAGTTCCGGCATGTCGGCATTGTGAGAGGAAGCCATTGCCAGTTTCGTTGCTTAGACTCCCCAAGGCACCGTGACTTGAAAGCACTGAGATGCGAAAGTCTTACAATGCACTGAGAGCAAACGACCAAGGTGTGATAGAGATAAATCCGAGCGAAGGTTATTGGGAGCAATTTTTGGACGGAGAGGCAGTTGGTATATATGTAGCTATACCTATTCTTGGACACGCATTTGCGTCACTGCGCACTGCGCACTGCGCACTGCACACTGCGATTGTCCCTATCTCGTTATGGTTCCTTGACCGTCGGCGAACCCCTGCAAGACTGAGTTGCTGCGACAGACGATCGCAAGAGAAAGAGGGGTTGTATCAACTTTGCAAACTAATCCGCGCCAATATGAGTCTTATCTTGCATCAGGAGGGGCAGTGCACTGAAGGATTGTTGGTGGAAAGAGAGCATGGTCGTCGGATAGGGAGATGTTGGTTTTGGCCCCATTGCGCTAATGTGACGGCTACTGGAGATCCCATGCTATTCCCTACGTGATCCCTGTATTCCAACCATGCTCTTCGCTATTCTCTCCACTGAGGCCCATATATGGTAATAACATGTAGCATCGGGCTAAGAGAGATGCTTACTAATCACACCTATTTCATGTTTTGTTTAAAAATTAGCAAGTAGAGTGAACAAAGGTAGTGACAGTGAATAAAGTGGATCAACTTTAATAACAAAGAACAAAAAAATTCTCTAGCATTCTACCGACTTCAATAGACTGTCAGTGATAACTGTACCTGTACCTGTGGTATATCATTGCCCATGCCTATGGGTATCCAGCTCTGATATTTACAAGACACTTAATACGACGACTGTTAAAACCTGCTGTATCTAAATTCACACATGGATGGCTCTCATCCTCCCATCTTCTTATAAAATCGCCTGAACAATTTCCATCATTTCGGGTCTTGTCACTGTAGAAGTTCCACGGCCCACCAGCAAGGTAGACGGAATGACTGCTATCGTCCATTGTAACGTTGTCGAGTAAGGGTGAATGATACTCAAAGCTGCCAGTTCCTGGGGCACTATTGCGAGAGAGGAAGTAAGAGTCAGTAGGTGTTTCGTTCGTATAAGTTGTAGGGTTTAGATGAAATGGGATATATGGGTTCAGGCGTATTAAGGCTTACCAGTTTGGACTTGTTAACTCATTAGCTTTAGGAGTAGCGCGAGGAGTGATTGGCGAGGCCGAGGCTCCCGTGATAGCGCCTAAAGCGCAGATGGCAGTGATAATGAAGCAGGTATACATGGTACTTATTTGGAGAGGGTGTCTGATATTGCTGGATAGAGTTTAGGTGATCTTAATGGTGCCAAACTTTCGTTTTGTGGAAACTACTATTTGAAGCTCTCTATGAATGATGATGGACGAAGTTGACTTTTTTTGGACGTAGGGTTCTATATATATCCATTCTTTCTTGAAAGTGGGCATTAGGCAGAGTAGCATGCTAAGCAAGTTAATAGGCTGAGCACGATAATAGTACAAGTAAGGAGGATGGTGCTGGGTGTTACGATACACAGTCGACCCTCCTTGCTACTGCGGGCCCCAGCCTCGTGTGTATTATATCTATGCTATTCTGTCTAATCTTGTCTAGTGGCGTGAGACTTACTTGAAAGCATGTCTCTATAGTAAACACATCTGCTAACAGAGGCAGGCTCATAGGAAAATGGTTATAATTAATACAATAACGTAATAAGTTGTTGCACAAGGCATAACGGAGTACGGACAGCTAGATGAGGAAGTTATGTAATTGTATTCAAACAGCTCTGTGATTGCCTGCATTTTAAGCCTCATTCTGAGCCTCAACCCCCTCCCTGCTAAACTGTAGACCGATAGTCTAAATAGTCTAAGACTGATAGTCTAGTTTGAAATATCAGCCAGACTATCAGTTCAGTTTGCGGCTCAGACTAGACTATTGACATGCCTGGCACTACCCCTTTTTTAGCTAAGGCGGGAAGGGCCGTTGTGATGACAATTTAGAGTCTAGTTTAAAGCCAAGCTGAGCCTAGATACAACTTTTTGACGCCAATGCACATCGGAAATGAGATCTCTTGTAATGAACTCTAGCTCTCCAATGGCGATAGTCCCTAGAATATTTCCTCACTTTGCCAAGCGCTGCTACTTTTTTGGCCAAGGCGAGAAATACCGTTGCTCGGTCCCGCCAATACAATTGAGAGCGGATATAATTAATTTCAACTGCAGCGCCCTTGATTTCGTTCCAACCCAACCCGAACTAGAGATCTTGTTCGGTGGTACAGAATTTTCGTAATCCCTCTAAACTGAATAGCGTGGTGGCTCTAATAGACATACTTCTTAATTCTAGCTATGAGGGTAACGATATCAACGGATCTTGATGCTCGTCATTGAGTAGACCAACGCTAAATTGGATCTCAAAAACATAGCTTAAAAATTTCCCTTGAAGGTTTTTACCAAGGGACATTGCGCCTTAGGAACTTGAAATTCAAAGACAGTGGGAATCATTTCCCTATTACTAAGAACTCAAAACATAGCGCAGAGCGCTAAAGTTTATAAAGAGCAGTAGTAGGGACCCCCCCTCTAGGTCGCTCTTCTGGTGTGCTGAGACAGAGTAATTATCCTTTAACATGATACTCTCAAACTCTTTATTTGTATGCGTAGTCTTGACGTCAGCTGTTTCAGCAGTACGACTTTATCATAATTATGATCTAGTAGGCACGGCGCTCAAGACGAATGTGAATGAGGCCTGTGTTACAGCATTGTAAGAATTTTCTCCACCTCTTCTTTTAGAGTATATTTCAGTATTGAAATTTTGCCTGACTGACTGTCATCAAGAATACAAGCCTGCCATGTGATGATTGGACTTTCTTGTCACTATCAGAACCAGACGTTTATGAATGGCACGCAGACAACCTCACAGCGCTGTGTACCCTTGATTGCGCTCAAGCCATTCAGGAGCTTGCGAAGGTTCTTAGACATAAGACAGTTGCCACAACAGTGTACAAAACTATAGGCGAGAGGCAATACAAGGGATTACCGAATTTGCAACTACACACTTTATTATAGGGTTCAAAATCATTTCTGTGAAGTAACCTCAATGTTGACAGCTTTAATATTCCACCTCAGGTCCCCAAATAAGATTCAAATCGACCTCTGTTCCATCTTCTAATTGTCTCTCGTTTGTTCCTCGTTGGAACCATTCCAAGCCTCCAACCACGCCATTCTCATCAATTTTCCACACATCCATCTCAATCAAGACAGTCCATATCTCTAACATCTCCTTTAAAGTCGTCATTCTACCACCGTTCGGAAGCCAGGGGCATCTGTCGGGTCTTTGAAAACAACCACGATTATCTACATCAGCTATGAGTGTTACCGTATTTCCAAATCCGTCCCCAGGCGTCGAGTACAATCCTAACTTTCGTTCCACGATAATCAAATCATCCATCCACTGAGATCCACTCACGTCGGCTGCTCTGCGCTCAAGGACTTCTGCTGGTATTTCGTTTGCCGTAGGGAAAATGATCATCGGCGTATGCTCTTCTTCCCGGATAATACGACCAAGACGGTGGGATTCACGGGCTCGTCTCCTATTGTCCCCGGCAGCTGAGTAAACAGCCTGAAAAGAAGTTGAGTCCCACGTAATTATACCAGGCGCTATGAACTTCAGCCCATGAGGTGGTTTCTTGGCCTTTGCGAAGAAATGTCGTGAAAACCCATCGCCCTGATACCTCTGCAAGACTCCATTCTCAATCATAAGTCCGGATTCGCCGTTATCACTTCCACTTCGATGAAATCCAGTTCTTTTCGCTTCAATCGCCACAACCAATCTCTTCCAAGCTTCTACAGCCTCATAAACCTCCTTGTCGATCCATGACCTCACACCGAATTCTCCAGTTCCTAGCAAGTAGAACTTTCCCACCTTCCACATACAAAGCCATCTCCTGAGCACCTCACTCAATGGGATGCCATTCCCAGGCCAGAATGAGCCCGGCAAATCAAGCCAATTTGCCACTTGCTCATTCGTATCAAGAAACAGCCCCCCACTAGTTGAAGACTGCGCATGACTATAGAGTAAAATAAGATTACTTTGGTCTTGCCCACGTTTAACAAGACGGTGATCCGCAAAGCTCCATAGATTAGGTAGTGAAGGTGGGGAGGAATATGGCGTCATCGGGTGACCATGATAGTCTCCTCCGAGGAATTCAAAGACATCGATTTTCTCCAGGAAGTCAGTGAGCGCTATTCCTAGGATATCTGGTAACTCGGACTCGGTGATTGCGTGTGGAGGTTCATAGTTGCGGTCTTGAATTTCCGAGTGAGGGATACTGAGGACGTTCCGTCGGACGAGCCGCCGAAGACTAGGCTGTACAAGACAGGCGTGTTCGATAATTTGGTTATGGAGGCTTGCGCACAAATCTGGATCAAGAAGCACCTCCAGATCTGCTGCTATCGAGGGAATGTTTATACTGAGACGAGAACTAAGGTCCATTGTGAAGCAATCGATCGTGCTATCTATAAGGCATCAAAGTTCTGTGGTCCTCTTCATTCCTTTCTCACACTCGGATGAGAGGGCTTAGGAGCAGGTGGACTCTTGATGTATTCACCGCAATTAACCGAGAATTTCTATGTTTCGATCACCTCTTATTAGTTTTTCTTGGCGATGACAAGAAAGTCTAGGCAAGGAAGATCGCTTTCGGATTGGGTACAGGGCAACTATCAGTCGGGCATAATTGTCAGTCAGAGGAAGTACTTGAATATAGGGACTACACACAAATTGTATAGCGTCTCTAGTAGCTAGGATACCATAGCGCACTCAAGCAAACCTAACTGCATCTGAGCCGAAGCTGAGCTGGGCCAGAGCAAGCGTGAACTGTTGAGGGGAACTGATGGTCCCATGGGATATGGTGGGCTGTTGCGCTTAAAATGACAGCCTTTCTCTAGGAGACTCCTACTTAAAATAGACTATCTGTATATCTTTCACATACGACCATAGACTCAAGAGAATTGGGCATCCCGTCCGCTCTGCCATACACAAGCTCGTAATCTACTTGCTTTTTACTCTCAATCGTGCCAATAGGCATAGTGTCAAATCTGAGCGTCGCCGCCTCAAGTTTTTGATGCTTTCACGATAATCCGGTTATCCCCCTCAGCTACGTGATGGCGACCACGCCAACAACGCAAGATGTGGATCTCGTATTAAGACGCGATGGACGCGATGGACGAGATACACCGCGACTTTAGATGGCCATGGCCGGGTGAGCGTGGGTGAGCGAGGGTGAGCGAGGGTGAGCGAGGGTGAGCGTGGGTGAGGCTTGAAAGTAGTATAAAGGCAGGCTCCCCACCACCTTCACTTTTCGCAGTCTGCTATCTACAACATTCTCAACTCCTTTTCAAGGACCTATTTCCTGCTGCAATGGGACGGAAGGCACTCTCCATACAGGATCATATTGATCTGGCAAAGAAGCGAGGATATTTTGTGCAGTGCTCACCTGATGAACAAAAAGTGAAGAACCAGATTGAACAGCGTAGTCTCAGCGACGCTACCAAAAACAAGCACGAGGAAGTAGCAAATATATTCCAAGAGTAGGTAAGACTTAGCAATGTATACAGGGTACTAATAGAGATATTAGGTTTCTTGCTGTAAGTGGTCCCAAGAAGGCGCCGCTAGAGCATGATAGCAATCTATACAAAGAATTTGTTGAATACTATGCTGCATCACGACATGGTCGAATTAGAGAAACTCCATCGGTTGACAGTGTACTTAATATCTGGTTCAGATTTTCAGGCTATCAAAGCCATACTACAAAGTCCAAGATAGACAAGAATGTCGTTAGCGATGTTGCTGGTGTATGTATTATACTCTCTCTTACTAAAGCTCTGATTAACATATACCAGTTCATTGAAGGCCCCTTAACGCAGAAGTATGGTTTATGCACAAAAAAGCGCGACAAATTCTTGGTCACTGAGAAGGACCTAGAAATATTAATGACACATCTATGGTGTTCTGACGACCACAACTATCTACATGAGCGTTACAGAGTCCAACTATCTTTTGGTCTAATTTGCTTTTCTAAAACTGGTGCTCGAGCTGGTGCTATAGTAGAATCAAGTTCATACAGAGGGACAAATGAGGCGATTGCTTATAAAGTATGTTTATTCCCTACATAACGCCACCTTTCTAATCGACTAGGATTGCCACGTTCATATGTTACGGGAAGCTAGTGGAGGCTTCTCCTGGCAACTTGAATTGATTCAGCGATATGTGAAGGGGAGACGCGATGATGAAAATGACAAGTATGTGCTTTACCCACTTCTTAATATAAAACTTACCAGACAACAGCATTCATGTTGTATTGAACTCCGAAAACGATTTGCAACGTAACGGTATAATGTTCTTCTTTGCTATGGCAGCTGCCGACAAAGCTTTGAAAGGTTATGAGACTTTAGACGACCTTATGAGGGCCCGCTTGCCAAGGGGTAGAGACTCATGGACACTAGAGTGGAAAGATGACGCGTGCGAACGTCCTGTCCTTAGGATGGCGTGCGCAAGTGGTGTACACGAAACTAGAGCGCTTACCTTTGCAGCGCTCCGGGACCAAATTGTATCACTTGGCAAACGCGTTGGCTACCGAGACAATGTGAAGGTCCACGCCATTCGTGCTAACGTTGCAAATAACGTCAAAAGTGAGATCGCCCTTCTACGATAGTTGCTCTTTTCTAATTTTAAAAAGACCCAGAGACACGCAACCAGGTCTTAGGCCACAGAAGCACTGATATTCATAGCCGACACTATGCATCAAAGATTGTCGACTTGTCAGAGTTCATCAGCGGAACCTCGTCAACAAAGAATATTGAGATGCTGCGTAGTATGAATCACCGACGTGATAGACATGCCCCAAGAGGCCTTCCACGCAAAGAGCAAGATGAGTTTGATAGAAGCCCGGAGGTTCAGGAGCTTAATAGAAGCATAGCGGAGGCTACAGCTAAGATGGGCAATAAACCCGACAAGAACTCGACTCAGTTTAAAGAGCGACAGAAGTTATATACTAAGAAAGGCACACTACTTCGATCAGCCCGGGAATCATACAGAGAGAAGTGGTTCTCCTCTAGCTTTGATAAAGAAGCTCTACGGCAATTGCAACAAGAAGAGGACGATGAGATTCTAACTGAGCAAACTTCTACATTTCCCTTGATCCGCCACCTTATGCCAGAACGAGATCGTATTGCCAATACACTATTCGTTACCAAAGACCTACAGAGCAAAGAAGGGCAAGCTGTTTTACGAGACATCTACAGCTTATGCATTGATGATAACCAAGTAGCATACCGACCAGATGAGCTACCTGTTGATGGAATATGCCCTTCCAGCAACTGTTCGACAGTCATGACAAAGTAAGCATACAATTGCTTGTATTAAATTAAACTAATCGATTTAGGTTGAATCCTCAGATGCGTTCGAAGCACATACACAATTGCCGCCAACGCGAGCTGCGAGACACCCAAAGTCAACAACCTACCTCGTACTCCCGCCGACTTCGGAACCGAAAGCTCCCATTTGCAGAGTACTGCTATGCGTGTTGCAGATGGAGTTGTAGTGAAGATGACTGGAGCAATCACTGCAAATGGCATCTTGAGAATCTAACAATGAGATGTGGGCTACTTTCTTTTCGCTACACGCTTGCTATCGCAGGTTACTGTCCATACTGCGTAGGCGATGAGACCCTTTCTCCATCACAAAGGATGCAGCAATGGATGACGAAGTCCACGCTACTCAATCACATTGACAAGCATATTAAGACTTACACGAAAAAGGAATGCCCATATCCCTTATGTCACGTACCACTCATGAACGCTTCGGAGTTCCGGGCCCATTTTCAGGATGCTCACTATATTGAGGAGCCACGTTCAAACTGTGTGAGCAGGAAACGGAAAAGCGAAGATGATGAGGGGGGGATGCAAGACACGAAAGGCGAGGCTTTAAAGCATGTGAGCAAGAAGGCAAAGAATAAAGATGAGGTAGAGGGGAAATACACAGAATCTACAACATCATAACTAGATAATATCACTGTATTGTTTTCAACTGCGATTTAAAACTGTACCTCAAATTGTGCGTGTGGTCTGGAAGTGGGCGAGGCCATGGGAAGCCAGGGCAACTACGTGGCGGGCACTGACATATGTGTGGCTCTGTGTAATTATAGCCTGGAGAATCAGGCAGAATCAGCCTGATTTTAACATCCTGGAAGGCTGGCGTAGCCCCATAGAATTCGACAAGTTCGCGCTTGGAAATCACATCTGGGTTGAAGTGACCTGCGCCAACCAGGCATAGTGAATGCTACCGCCAGAAACTGCATGTCCGTTGGTCTGAAACTAAGACTGCATTCCAAATTGCGCGTCCAATTGTCACCAATTCCCGCGAGTGAGTAAATGGCTCACAATTTGGGGCGAGCAGTAATCTGCTGGTTACCACCCGGTGGTACTGGCTATTAACCACAAACCTCAATTTTCTACTGTGGGGTGACACTACGCGTAAGTAAACCAATACGACCACGTAAATTTTTTGGAAACCTAGATACACCTAACCTATCGGACGCGAGGTGGGGATATCAGTCCACCTCCCCTCCACCCAATTATCCTCCAATTATCCTCCACCTACGCCTCACAACATAATCAGCCACAGTTGGCTACAACTTAAGCCACAGTTTGAATTCCAATTTGAGAACGACGATAGTTTATATATTTATCTTATGACATATGATTCTCGTCCTCATTGAGTACTTCATTACTGACCAACTGCGAAACCTTGGAGCTCACTTCCCCAGCAGTATCCTCGCCATTATAAATTGCCCCCAACTCCCCTTCTTTTCCTCCAGTCTTACCCGCAATCGATCCATGCGCAGTTCTCCAACGTTTCCATAATGAGCATTGGCACTCCCGAATTAGGGCGCCTTGAGACGCTCCCTACGGAAATTCTCCACGCTGTTGTCGACCATCTTCCAGTCTGGGAGATCAAAGATCTTTCCTGCGCCAGCAAACGGCTCCGACAAGCCTGTTTGTCGATCCTCTCTCGCCACGTGAAGTTTGAGTTCTCTCAGGCAGGGATTGAGGGACTTAACGACCTCTTGAAGTCAAATGTTTGCAGCTATATTATCTCTTTTACCTACAAAATCACGGAACTGTTGAACCCTGGTACGTATCTCTAGTCACTTGTTGAGTTTACGCTAATGCTACCTATGAAATTGAGTAGAAATACTTGATTTTGACCTTTTTAGGTCCGATATCCTAACTCCAGACAGCTACGTGGATATAGCAAAGGATAAGTACGACGCAGGGTATGAAGCAGATGAATTCCATCCATATATGGCCATATACAAAACCATCCACGACATTTGTAGTGAGCAGCATAGCATCGTCGATGAGGGTGCTAACCTGATTCTATCATCTATCTTCTATGCACTTCCTCTGTTGCAGGAGGTGAGATTGTCCTTCTGTGAGGTGCTGGAAGATGACGACTGCCTGTTAACCTCAGACATGATCATAAAAGAAGAGTTTTACAAGCACCCAGGCGCTGATGGAAAAGTCGACTGTTGCGATTCAGCCCACAAAGGTGGGAGAGAAAATGATCGACTGGGTGATAAACCACGTTAAATTTTTTTAAAAGTGATGAATATTGCGAATAGTCCACTGCACTGTACGTCACTCCCAAGACCACTATGTTGCTTGCAGCAAGCGCAAACATTTCCGCGCAGGGCAAGTCTAGGTATAGACATAGTCTGTCAAGGAATTGAATTGGATGCCTGGTTCGGACATCGGCGTGTCCTTCAAAAATTCCAGAGGCATCCATACGAGATGCCCTTTAACTAGGTCTAGCTTGTGGAGTATGTCTTTACGTGGCAGGGTCCGATCGTATACATGTCCTGCCTTAGTGCCCTTTGGAGGGAGGTAGTTGTCGTAATCTTTGAAGGTTTTGACTTCGAGCGCAGGACGTTACTGTGAGACACATGAAAGGGAGAGGATATGCTTACCGGAGTTGTCGGGGTCAGCGTGGAATAGCTCGCTGAAAACGTTGGTGTTCTGAGTGGCGCGCGATGTCCACATATGCCAGACCTCGTTACCGAGAGGATCAGCCACGAATTCATAGGTGTCGCCTTGGTGAGGATCGTTTGGTATGCCCGGCGGTTGCGCATTTGCCTCGCTTCTGGCGTCTAAATCTTGCGGTGGCAGGAGACCTAGGTGTTCTCTCCACAAATACCGCCGGAGTGTGGCAGCATGGCGCCCCGCTACAAACCCTTGTCCGTTCATTTTCGATTCGAGCGGCTCCGTATCCGTCATAACAATAGACAGCTCGCTGTCACGAGATCCTAGCTGGGATCTATCGTTTAAATTTGAGCTGCCACAAATGACAGTCCTGTCATCAGCGATCAGGAGCTTTGCGTGGATATATAACTCTTCCTGCACCCAGCTATCTACTTCCCCTATCGTGTCGCATCCCTGGAGCTCATCTTCGAGCTTTGGCATTTGGTACATCGCATTCTTGGCGACGCTCTGCGTCCTCTCTATTGCGCGATTAGAGCCAACTGTCTCATCTGCTGTCTCATGTCTGCGCTTTGCGTTTGTCCTCTGTTCTTCGTCGTAGTCCCCATAATTAGGTATATGCCTACCCAGGTCTCCTTGGTCTCCTGCACCGTGAATCCCTGAATCCGTAGTTTGCTGTGCCTCATCCATTTGAACTTCCCAGCTTTTGACACCATGCTTTCCCCCATGAGGTTCAAGAGCCGTTGTGGCCCTTAGGCGATCGTAGGAGCGAAGGTTGAAGAAGAAAATGTGTTGATCAGGGTCTACGCCCTGGGCTCTAATTTGCTCGAAAATAGACTGCTCTCCCCGACAGATGGACTGGTATTGATAATTCATGATTGCTCTCGTTCCCACCTCAGGACCACGTCTTGTTCCCACCGCCACACCATGTCGGAGATCACCTGTGAATCCGGGTATGGCCGGGATAACTGCAATGACACGAAATTTCCGACCTTCTCGCCCGGCTCGCACCACTGCCTCCACGATCGCCTTCCCTATAGTATTTTTGATAGGCGCCTGCTTATCCCCGGTGGCAGTGATAAAAAACTGATTCTCGATGTAGATGTAGTGCTGCGCGTTGCGGATCACGTCACAGTATGCATTCTGAATGCTGTGTTCGGTCACGATACCACTAGACCAATCGGAGCTACTTCGAACAACTTGAGCATTAACAGTGCCTCGGTTACCCAGAGTCTTGCTGCTCAGTGGAGATAGCGGATGAGAGACGTATTCCCCAACAGGAAAATTCGGTCTCTGAACTCCAATTAGGTCCTCATCAGGCCCATCTCGACCTTCCATAATCAACCAATTGTACTTGCCGTCCCGTTTGTACTTATCCCTCTTGATGAGATTCCATCGTAGAACAAAATGTTCTGCAATATCAACCACACAGGGTCCTAGGACCCCCATAGCAACGTCATGCCATGGCATACGTCCATACTCAGCTTTAGACAGCGCGTTAGATTTCCACTCCTCGACACTCTGAAAATCCATCACACGGTTGTTGTTAAAGTCCTGACCTGGCCAGATTTCGTTGAAAATTCCTCCTGGGTGCACATCAACAAGCGGATGTTGATGAGTATCCCATCTCCCAAAGCAGAGATCAAGACCGCCAATGAAGGCCGTGTGATAGTCAATAACCACGAGTTTCTCGTGGTGAGCCCAATATAAGGTCCTGTCTGCAGCGTTCTCAAAATGGTTGTGGTCTGGGTGGCGCATGACCACGATATTGCCGTATCCCTTGCTTCCTACAGGGCAGATTCCTTGAAGGACTTGCTTTGTGTGTTTGGAGTTGCATGTAAGAGCAGCCTGGCGCAATGTTAGCAATGTAGGGCATGCCACATCTTGACCTCTATAATAACCTCGATCTCGCGGTAGACTATGACGTATATCTTAACGCCCGCTTCTGCTCTACGCTTTAGAATCTGGTCCAGCCGCCATTCTTGGTTGAAGCATGGAGGTCTTCGCATGAATAACTCGGGAGAAAGCCACCAATCCTCAATATATATGGTCTCTTTCGCGCGCTCTAGAGCAATTGAGACTGCCTGCTACAATCAGATTCACGATCCTGGGTGTGATATTTGAGCTGTACACACCCAGTAATAATCATGTCCATCGACATACCACTTGACATCATTCCCAGGGCGCTCGGGTGCAAAAGATTGAAATGGATGACCGTTGCTAATCCCTGTTCTCTTGTCGTCGGTGATTTTCTCGTGTTTTTCGTCATGACGATGGTTGGGATTGAACTAATCTGTTAGGAGAGACGGAATAATGTCTGTCTGGTCAAGCATACTATATTCCCCAGCTTTCCAACCTCGTGTCTGGGCCACGCTAAGCCATGCACAACTTGGGAGTGCTACTCTGGCGTGCTCACCTTTTGTGACTGAAAGCAACTTTAACATTGCTGATTTTTGGCTGAAGCTTCTCGTGTAGAAATCTGAAAGGATGCTTGAAGTTGCTCTTAAGGCTCGCAGGGTGAGATGCACAATGAGCCGTGGTAGTGGCTGACATTTTTCTGGTTTAGATACGGCAAAGTGGGTGGATGGGGATTGTTCGGTTGCTGAGCTTCTTATCAAGAGTATGAACGGGCGGATTGAGAAGATAAGAAGCCAACTAGCCTATAAGGAAGATGGGGGACACGAAATAAAATACTGCTTGCACGCGCTATGTGACTTATCCCATAGCGCTGTTTATCTCGACGTAACGATTTGCTAATGTTCCGATAGCAGTGACGTAGAGGCACTAGACGACCCCTAACTTTATAATACCACCTTCCCTCACCATTACGGCCGTGCAACCCCGGTAAACTTTGTTTTACGTCCGGCCCTCCGATCGCGCAGTGTGCGAAACTTGAAAGTGTATTGCTGTAGCCCGTATAGATGATAACTATGTATCTTTCCAGCTAGTTATTGCCTTTTGTATGTCTTCTTCAGAATATGCTTTAATAGTTACACGTTTATAGCCCACAGTTGGAGGATATAAGGCTTAGAAGCTAACTTATAGTCGCAGGTAAAATGCACGGCTACTCCTTATGTACTGTACAGTTATCCCATATACACGGTTACCCCATATGCATGTTTACCCCATACGTCACAGATATTATATCATTAAAAGTTGAAGCTGTAAGCGGTTGTTATGATTGGTTCTTGTATAGTTGGTCTACACAGCCCATAGAGTCTACGTAGTTACCCGACAATATCAATGTATCCGGCTCCCCCCACGTCAGGACTTGGTGAGGAGCAGCTAGCTAATTCCTTATATTATTCTAACCTCGCACTTTGGAACCCTTAAACTTACATGCCCTAAATTTGCCTATTCTACATAGCGCCTTTAAAGCCTAAACGATCATTCGAATTAGCAACATCGCTAGTCATTAATCAAAGCTAGCTTGTTAATATTATTAGTCGCTAGGTTTTAATCCACACCATGTCTAATTCTATGCCTATAATCCTCTGTGTTAAGTCATCTACTATGGCTACAGAATTTATAGACAGTTTTAAACCCGAGTATGAAGGTGTGGTTCTTAGACCAGCTACTTATCAACTTCATCTGACTTTTCTTGATACAGTAATCCACGTCATCTTCTGTGCCGCTGGCGGAGCACTCGATATACCCCAACTGCTTCGCGGTGAAATCCTATCACCAAGCGACCTATATAACCTTGGTACCCAGAATTACTCCAAAGCGCCAGTAGCAGTGGTACTTGGAAGGATGTACGACGATGCGAGTTTTGCAGAAATGCGGGAG